>JAIPMN010263755.1:0-18816 GCA_020650975.1 Apostichopus californicus
AATAATAATAATAATAATAATAATAATAATAATAATAATAATAATAATAATAATAATAATAATAATAATAATAATAATAATAATAATCAATACAAATAATGTTACTAAATAATGTAATAATGTAAAGCACTCTTTACAGTAAGCCCACTGAAATAGGATTTTACTATACGAGCTTAGTACTTGAATTTAGGCCTTTGTAAATTTCGAACCCAAAGCAGCGACTCAAAGTAAAATACTAACAGCAAAAGCGGCGAATGCATAATTCTCTCATGTAGTGCGTGTGGGGCTTCTCCCCCAGGAAAATACCCGTTTAGACGTGAAGTGATGAATTCATACTTAGGCTGTAATTAACGTTTGTAATTGAGTCTATACTCGCAAGGCTGTCATATTAACTTGTTGTTGGGCTGCAAGGGGTGGGGGGGGGGTGGGACGTACACCCTCATCCCTGGATTCACAATTTACCAATACATTTTCGTTATGGTGAACAGAAGTTATCAAATAATGAAAAGAATAACATAAATCACAGTCACGTGATGCAAACCAGTAAACACGATACAAGATACATATACTAATCTAAGAACATGATTGTACATTGATTATCCTTTTGTACATTGATCATACTAATGTACAATGATCATACTAATGTACATTGAGGATAATAATGTACATTGATGATACTAGTGTACATGATACTAATGTACATTGATTATACTAGTGTACATAATATTGTACATAATATTGTACACTGATCATACTAGTGTACTAACAACATACTCTTGTACATTGAACATTGAACATGCAATTACATTGATCATAGTATTGTACATTGATCATATTGTAGCCATCATTGAACATACGATTGTACTAACAACATACAATTGATGTCTGGTTGTGCGAGGTATACCTTGGTGCCATTTCAAACAGACTGTAGCTTCTAAATAATTTTACGAATTGTCGCCAGTAAAGAATATGATCAGGAGAACGAGATATGTCGGGAGTGTTGCAAAGATGACATTTTCTGGCCGCAGTTTCTTGCGTTAGGCAAGAATCTATGAGCCTAAACAAGGGTTTTAGGACAATAGAATAGTAACACAAATCCCTTATAAATGAACAGATATTGCGTTTGAAGTTAACCCTAAAGGACGGAATATGTGCATGTTTAGTTATTTTCATATTATCATACAATGTGATCTTGAGCAGTATATCATATAACCAACTGATCATAATCATGCTAGAAGGTATAGGCACATATGCTATATGTGCTCACTTTCAGAAGATTCTCAGATTCAGTTCGCTGCTCATGTACTCATCCATGAGTGCAAGGGCGTAGGAACCGGGGGTGCTGGGGGGGGGCGCCAGTCCCCCAGTGAAAAGTATGATGGGGCGGAAGTATCATTCCGCCCCCCCCCCCGTTCCGCAAGTCAGAAAACCCCTTTTTCATTTCCAAATGAGAAAAAAAATCTCATTTGGAGCACCAAATTGCATCTAAGGCCAGGTGAAAATGCAAAATTATTTTCAAAATGGAGTGGGTGTTGAAGTGTGCTATATTGCACCAAAATGTATCTGAGGCCACCTGGAAATGCAAAAAAAAAACACTCCCCTTAGACCTCTCCCCCAGGCCGGACATCAGTCTTCAGCTCCCCACTCAAAAGTACCTTCCTACGCCACTGCATGAGTGACTCCTTGTGGTATCGACAGCAGTGGTCTATAAAAGCGTTTTGATTATGCATGGTCCATACACTATTGCTTTAAAAGTATTTGTTTTTAGTAAACTAGCAATATAATCAACTTGAACTGCAGTATGCATATACCTTATGATCGGATGACCTACTTAAATTATGGACAGTGATCTTTTACTATATATATATGATCGAACGACATCAATACTTAACTTATGGACAGTGTGTTTTACTATGTATATGATCGAACGACCTTAATACATGAAATATCTTAGATTGAACTTTAATCCCCTCTCAGACTCTCAATTTTAAGAGCATACGTAAAGACTACATAATAGCATGGCGTCTCGTGAATGTGGCTTCCAAATTGATTTGTACCATTAACCTCCATATTCCGTTGATTGATGAAGAGAACTGAAAAACGAATTAGAACGTACAAATTCTAACTAATCCCATGGGATGTTTAATCTGATTTTAATAAGATATTGAATGATCCATTACCTCATATGCTACAATTGACGAGTTTGGCCATGTCTATACCTGATTGGTTAACTCAATAAAAGGGATATACTTGGAGGAGGAGGTGGGAGTAAGGCATTTCTTATTCGTTATATGTATTCCTTGATATATATATTCTGACAGTGTACACAAAGAAAAAACAGCCCTGCAGCAAAAGGTTACGCGTTCTTTTCTCATGCATAGCCTTCAGTGGCGTAGGAAGGTACTTTTGAGTGGGGGGCTGAAGACTGATGGCCGGCCTGGGGGAGGGGTCTAAGGGGAGGGGTTCCCCCTCCCCTTTGGATTTTATTTGCATTTCCAGGTGGCCTCAGATGCAATTTTGTGCAATATAGCACACTTCAACATCCACTCCATTTTGTAAATAATTTTGCATTTTCACCTGGCCTTAGATGCAATTTGGTGCTCCAACTGAGATTTTTTTCTCATTTGGAAATGAAAAAGGGGTTTTCTGACTTGCGGAGCGGGGGGGGGGGGCGGAATGATACTTCCGCCCCTCCATATTTTTCACTGGGGGGGCTGGCGCCCCCAGCCCCCCGGTTCCTACGCCCTTGATAGCCTTGAATATAGTGTGCTATTTGGTTCATACGTTTGAATATTTTATTGCTTTAAGTTTGATGAGTGTAAACGAGTTTGTCAAGAAAAGTAAGAAGGGGTTTAATCAGGTACAGGGAGGAGTGACTGGATTATATCTCGCCTATGTCGATGAAGAAGACTAATCTAAAGTTTATCATGATTTTTGGAATCTTAACCACCTTAACTATGATTTACAGCATGTTTTTACCAGACGTATTCATGTTAATTTATTGTGTTTACGTAATTATAACGACAGTGTAACCCAGTATGTGGGGTATGACGTCATCACATGGATACATTTCGATATTGTTGTGGTACGTCTTATTATGACTCGACATCAATGAATATGCAAGTTAGGAGTCCCTCGAATTTATAGTTTAAAAACGGAACGGTATATCTATCATGGGTTAATAACTGATATCTAGGGCTGACCAAAGTTCTGGGTTCTCCAGCGTTTGGGACACTTTAGTGGGGCGCTAACATCTTATACCAGTCCAGGGGAAGAGTTCACCCTTTTTAAAAATTATGTTGAAGAATTTCCACCTGTTTAGGTTGTATGGCACATACACGGGGTTACCCCCCACCCCCACAGACACACACAAACACACTCTCTTTTGGAAACCTATCATTAGAAACATACAACCTTGTTTCTACCGAGCACAATGTTACAGTATACTTAATATTGTGACAATGCGAAGAATTGGTCGAATCTTTCTGAAACGTTAATGTCTCGTGAAGTTGTTCGGGACATTTGACATTTGAAAAGTACAAGGGTAACGATCTGAAACCAAATTAAACATCTCATATGTACTTCCCTTCCAGCAATGACGTTCCCATGGGCAACGGTCTATAAAAGGAGGATTTTTTGTAGTGTAGATCTAAGTCAGATGCCTGTTTATATGTCTTCGAGGATAAAGATAACGTTTCGGGAGAGAAATCATATTGCATTGGAAGATCAAGAACTAAGAGATTATATACCGCCACGCATGAATCATCGCAATGAAAAATGCGACTAATTCATAAAATTTGCAACTAAATGACAAACTTAAAAGATTTTTTTTTTGCAAATTAAAGAAGAATTTACTCAAAGTACATATATTTCTTACCATTCTGGCAGCGACTGCATGTCTCCATTACTGCCTAACTCTGCGTATATATACATGCATGCATAAAACCATTCTAAACTACTGACGCAAACCCTGTAGTATAAAACCGTCAACCGCCGACCGTGCTTCTTAATGTGATGCGCATTACAGATGCGCATTCCATCTTACCTGATTTTAGTCGATACTGAAGAATCACCCCACCCCCCTACCCCACCCACCCAATATTGGGGTGATAAGGACAATGTTGTTCCTAGGTGTCTGTTCACCTTTAAACAAATATCTGACTGTGTTTCATTACTATTGAAAACTCACATAATTATGAAAACTCACATAATTATATCTTGCCTCCTAGAAGATTGTCTCAAGCAAGTAGCAAGTGCAATATCCTTTGCGAACGGTTATGAAGTATTCTCCTGGTTCAGGAAAGGTGTTATTACTGGATAATTAACCAGACAATCTTTAAGCCGTGATGTAACGGATCCCATTAATTTTTTCGAGAACAGCTGACATGCCTCTCTCTCCAGAAAATTCATATCTTTAAAAAACAATAAAAGTGTGTAATTATTGGTTTGCCACGAGTGTGCACACACACAGGGGAGAACTGACGTCACTAGGGAATAGCTATAGGTTGATTATATAAGTTAAAATGTTTCCAATACTCAACGGAAATAATTATTGGTTATGTGTACACTTGAATATCCTTTACGCAGTTTTAAAGATGCAGTTGAAATAAAAAAAAAATGGATTATATTTGGGACCTTTATTTATATTTGACTTGCAATTTATGTTTGGTTCTGTTCGTAAGGTATTAAACGATTAACCGGCGCCACTGTATTCGTTACTATTAATCCGTTAATTCTATGGAGGTAAATACATTTTAAGGAAAACACATCATTCGATGTGTAGATACTGTGTTTATCTATCAGTCGGTAAACAGTATAGGAGTAACCTGGCAAACAGTAATACAGATAATCCCAGCGTGACTGGAACGTGGATACACGTGTCTTTCTTCACGTCACTGCTTGTATCATGACGTCATTATTCGAAATGGCCGAAGTGTTATGTACAAGAGTAACTCGGGGGGTTGGTTTTGGTAGATTTAGCCAAGTTCCTATAAAATGTCAGCGCATGAGACTAATTCTGGATGATTTACTCTGGGGTAGCAACGTTCGTTGACTATTTTCAGCCTAAGTGTGTCAAATTTAGTTTGTGAGACACTAATTGACAATGAGTATCGATCGAAAGACATTTATTTCACTCAACAACCAACTAAAGGTTACCGTAATTTTACGAGTTTACATCACAAGTGTATTAGTTTCATCTTTGGTATATCTGAGTGCATTGATACGAATGATATCGAATGGTTAAACGTAAAATACTATACAGAAAAAAAAAACTTATGCTCATCAGGCCCGAAGGAAGAGAAAGAGAAGGGGGGGGGGGGATTCTGGGCATAAAGGGGGTACAAGAGAAATATGGGATAACTTATAATTTATACTATGATTTCATATGAAACAGTACTTAAGGGACAGTGAAGACTTCAAGAAGTGGGCCGGGTTGACATATTTACCCCCGCGGCCCCACTTGGCTCTCGACGCCGCTGATGCAAATTACTATATAATATAGACGTTAAATTAAAACCGTTAGACAGGTATTCGCTGATTGGTTGAAGTAATTCTTATCACACATAGTTATCTAATATTATCAATAGTTTTTTTTATTTTGACATCATGGGTCGGGGGAGGGGTGGAATTCAGAGCTATCCAGTTAAGTGCATATGTTTTATGGCTAAGTCACTGAGCGACACCGTTAGTTGCAATCCACACCAGATGTCATTTCAAGTATAATTACAAGTGAAATATAATTTAGAGTCGCATGGTAGTCTCCTTTTTTCGAATTTGACTTAGGTTTGAGATCTAAAACAAAAGAAAAGAAGAAAGATTTTCTACCAACAGTTGACTCTAGCAGTGTATAAAGGAAAAGAATATCAACCATATAAAAATGTCAACTGCCAAAAATCTCATCAGCGAAGGTTCCGAAGGTATCGGACCACTTTACGAGATGCGTATGATAAAATGTGAAACAGTTCAGTTTCACTTTGATCGCCGTATTGGCAAATAATCATCGCAGGTTGCTAAAGCACTCTAACCCAAAGCGATCTTCTTTACTGATGAAAATCGCTATACCCTCTTATAGCATGTAATGTCTCTCACTTTTTTTTTGGTTGGCAGTAAACATTCTTCATCATTTAGGTTCAACATTTTCGCGCGTTTACGTCATTCCATGCACGTTCTCAATGGATCTCCCAATGTTTTAACCGCTGTATTTTCATCATAAAATGTCATTCGCGTTCATATGAACCGCGCAGGGGGGGGGGGGGTGGTATCATCGCTCGCGGGTTCCCCACTAAAGTTATCTAGAAAATATCACTCTTTTCTGCCCCACAAAACATGCGTCGTCGCTTTTGCTTCAATTTCTGTTCTCAAGTAGAAAACCTTCAACTCCATCTAAATATAGACAATTTCGTGAGCAAATATAAGCTTCTTAAGATCTATTTCCCAAAAAGGAAATGAAACTAGACTATATGTCGTCACCGAAACACCCATAAACTTGTAAATGGTTATAACTTATACGCGAAGGATACCCTTGTATAACTAAGGAGGATGGATAGTTTTGTTTCAAGAGGTAAGAAATAATTACAAAACAATCAAGGGGAACTAAAAACCTACTTTATTTCTGATTCAAAACCTACAAACACGTCAATTAGGCTTTGATAGGAAGAATACACTCCTATCAGTAAAACCTGACATTTTGAAAGGGCAATGAAATCATTTGTATAGGACGGGATTGTAACCAATGACAAAGTCCTGCGTTCCGCCAACTAAACTGCCTGGCCCATAATTGGTGGTAAACCATACATAACCATATCTTTGCATGAGTGTTCAATGCAAAACACTTCAGTGCCTTGCATACCGTGTAAAATATTTGGTCACACCCCAGTTTCGTTCGATTCCAGTGGTGTGCGCAGGATTTCAAAGTTTAGGGCGCGGAATAGAATTCAGAATTTCTCCCGGATTGATTAAGGTAGGGGCCTGACACTTTATGGATGGACCAGAGGCGAATTAAGGACTTTGTAAAAGAGAGGATGCTGCCATGGTGTTACTGAAGCCAACTCCCGTGTAGGGAGGGGGCGGTTAGGGGTCCTCAGAAAAATAATTGAAACTTTAGACGTCAAGTGGTGCTTTCTGAGTCATTTTTGGACTGTAAATTATGTATATAAGTACCTCTACACGCAAGGTTGGGGTAATGAGTAGTTTTTGTGAAGTTGAAAAAATCGAGAGGGGGGTGGAGGGGGGGGGGGGAACACTCAAAGTGGTGGTCTAATTCATCCCCGGGTGAATGCAAACAATCCCCCGTCAGAGTCGTTCCCATGACTCCATCTGCGCACGCCAACCTGTTTAGATACTATCCTGATCACATTAACGCATAGCATTTTACACGTTTTACAGGGAACTGCAATCATGTTTGAAATGTCTTTACCTATTTGACATCAATCCTTACTTTACTATATCGGTTATTATAGAATGTAGGCTTATACCAAACCATCAGCTAATCGATTGTGGCATGTCCCTCGTCCCATTTGAGATGTCCAAATTTCTTTTCTTTTTTTATGTCAGACTGCCAATATTCAGGCTGTAATTTTATCAGGGCAATGTTCTCAAAGAAGGTTTGACAAGTCAGTATTTACCTTTTACAGTCCCTGATCGATTGGACTCGCCTCTCCGTAAGAATCCTTATTTGCAGGTGTTGGATCTATTCATATCTTACTTCTCAAGGGACTTGAGGCTATCTTATACTAGAATTTGATGTGATTTTGATTAAGGATGGTGGGGTTTGTTCAGAGCGATGTGAAAATGAAGGTTATAGAATTATCTATAAAAAAACCTAATGTGTGTATTTGTAAATGGTTATGTGGTAATCACATGCAGCTATAAAGACAAAAAAACATACATTCATCATTGTGTGTGATTTTTAACGTTATTTAGGCGTTTCTTTAGACAATTTATTGTGCTTAATTACCTTAATTATACCGCACGCTACTTCACCTTTAACTAGATAGATACTGCGAATCCATGTCGGTGATCCCATTCACAAGTGCCAAGACTTTATAGCTTTAGCTTTGGCTGTTATAGTTGTTAAGTGGGAGATGTTAACATTCCTGCTTGCGTGCCTCAGACAGTATACTATACATGTCCTTAACAGTCAAAGTATTGATCCTAATTAATGATCAAGTTTGTATGTTTCTTTCAAAATCACCGTGGTACTGCACTCGCCAAACCATCATCGCGATCGCATGGTCACAGGAATACTCTGGTTAGAGGACTCATGCAAAGGGGTGCATGGGTCATTGCGTCATTAGATATAACACTGAGATGTAATGACGTTCGTTATCCCACGGACTATCAGTGCATCTTATAGAATGTAACTAACTATAATCATTGTCTAAAGTAAGTTGGCCTTACTTTTACACATTCTCTTACACAGGCTCTCTAGTGGATAAGCAGTTTGCTAACAGTGTTATTTTATTTTAACTATAATCATTGTGCGTTAGTTTTCTACGTCAAAAACAATATCGGTATTGAACTTAACTAATATAGTGAAATTCAATTCAAATATTTGGTCTGATCTCACTTGTGTATGTTTGAAAACTTTATTGATTTAATTATCAAGTAAAAACTTACATGAACGTGACGTACTTTGAAAAATAAGTTAATGGAAAGTCATTTTAGCCTGAAGGGAATTCGGATACAAGCATAGTAGGCTATACTTACATCTACCCACTGTTACCGTACAGTTGTATATGTTAAGAAGTCTGCAACCAATCTAAATTGACGATTGAGTATGCCGAAGGGTGTTTAAAACGTTCGGTTGAATATGCCACACATCTACATGCACGAGCATGTAACTATATTACATTATTATATATATAACATTGAGGCGAACAAATAATTCAGGTATTACTCTCCATTAATGTTCCCTCAGTTGAAATTGACCGATTCAGTCGTGCGAATAGACAACAGACGGTCGAGCATGTGTGAGTGCCGGAATTCATAACCCAGTACACACACAACACAGTACAGTAGTTATCTGACTTATAGAAGATAACTAACACAAAAACATATGTGGGAATACACAATATTACATATAGGCCTATAATAACCTAGCCATCTTACAGACAATTCATAACACAGAACACACAGTACAGTAGTTATCTGACTTATAGAAGATAACTAACACAAAAACATATGTGGGAATACACAATATTACATATAGGCCTATAATAACCTAGCCATCTTACAGACGATTCATAGCACAGTACAAACAGTACAGTAGTTATCTGACTTACAGAAGATAACTAACGCAAAAATATATGTGGTAATGCAAAATAATACATATAATAATCTAGCCAGCTTACAGAAGATTCATAAACAGTACATAATTACAGGACATATACTTGTAATTGGTTATTTGAATATAACACGTGATAATGTATGCATATGTAAACTTTTACTTTCTCTTATTATTGTTATATTTCCATCTTGTCATAGGAGTTGAGGAATGTCCCCGTGGAATGGGTACACAATTTCCCTATTGCACGCAAGATTAAAGTTGTACCCACCCCTGTTTTTAACTATGTGGGGTATCATTCAGTTGATGGCAAAGATATCTCATTGTGTGTGTGGGTGTAAATACGGATCACTCGAGTATAAGCAAAGGTGATCAAGTTACCTCGAACCGTCATTCTTCGTTATTTTTGACCTAGCTATTTGTTTTCAAGTTGTGACTAATTAAACGTTTTCCGGTTTACCCGAATTTCATGGATCTTCGGTTGTTTGTTACTTCTCATGCAGGAAAGTGGGAAATCGTGTCAACTTACTGAAGACTTTTTATTCAATTGAAAGGTAAAAACATGTAAATAAAACAACATTTTTTTGTTCTCGAAATTGTAAACTTCAATTTACACACGAAATTTTTTCAGATCATCACGTTTTACCACATCACGAGAAATGGTTTTTGTGTATTATGGGGGTAATTTGAGTAAGCCAGAGACGGTATTTCTGACAGGTTCACTCGCAATATTGGCAGTGTATAGAGGATAAATTTTAGTTCAAATATACAGGACCTGAATCACAAGTGACAGTCTATAGTATCTAGGTTACAAGTATTTACATACCAAATAAGACAGGCGTAGTTCGATTAATGATGAATTGAAATCAATTCTGCCAATTGATTCTCAAAAATTGCTCCGTCTCTGAATTTTGACATAATATATGGTTTTCACGGTATAGCTTGGTATGTATAGAGGTAAATGAAAATTGCATTTCACCTTACAAGATAAATATGTTTGCTTCAGAATGGCGCTATATTCTGCTGTGTATGTGTGGGTGGGTGAGTTTATGTGTGCTTAATACATTCCTATAAAGAATGAAGTATGTATGGGCCCGTACCTAAAATTGTTTGGATATTCCTCCAAAATATTCGAACGGTCACAGATACCAAGTTGAATTATTATAGAGAATTTGTAAGAGTTTTAGACGGTAACGCCGATTTCAAAAATATTAACGTTTAAGGAGATATTCCGGTTACCGACATTGTGACACTTCACTGGCCAAAAACATATTCACACTGTTAGTTCAGAACCTCGCCTCACTATCTTGCCCCTAACTCAAGGTATGGTTGAATGATTTTAACCTCTTTTAACGGGATAAACCCTTGATTCTTTCCATGGAGTGGATCACAGTATTTGGTATGTGGTGTCATAACGGATAACTTCTTCAAAAGCTTTACTCTTCTGTTATTTCTTAATGATTTATCCTTGAAGCTTTATACATTTGAAATGTTTGCTTATACGTCCCTGTTTGCTTACACGTCCCTGTTCTCTGTACTTTTAGAATTTCATTGATATGCAACTTTTTCTGTAGAAATATTATTTTTATTCTGTGAATAAGTGAATTAAATATTATAAATCAAAACAGAAATATTTTCAGCTAAATTACCGTGATGACATCTTTCACTTTCTTGATGCCAGATGCATTCACAAATTACCACCAAATTGAAAAAAAAAGACAATCATATCTTCACCATGCAGTGTCAATTTCGATTTTGTTGTATCGCGTAAAGATTATACTGGTCAAATGTCCCCAACACTGGGTTACCCCCGAGAGTAGCTACTTTGGACAATTAACCATTACCATTGCAACTGTTGCTACTGACATAGCCGTATATGGCCCAACTGGCAAAGGAACTACAATATCTCATCCTCCCTACGCGTGGGAGAGATGAGATATTAAAGGATTAAAAATAATATATTCTCAACCACGCGCAGAAAGTCTAGTGCGGATCAAAAACGCAACATGCTGTGATTAACCGACGGCGTCTTTAGTTTATAATGAGGCCGTCAAGTTGTACCCGATTCAGTTTGTTTTGTAAAGTTCATTTGTTCGCAACGCGGAGATGTTGTCGATTGTTATGCGATCATGTTAGTTTGGGTAAGACTGCTATGGTACGACTGCCTTTATATGTCATAAATACACGACTCATTAGTAAAATAATGTCGTGCATGTAATAATGTCATGCATGTAAATGAAAAAAAAAATTGTACAAACATGTTGCAAAGTTTGCGTATTGCCTTTTGCATAACACGTATTTATTCGTCGCAACATTTCATTCTCTGTATTTAATGTTTACGTAAAATATTAGAACCTTCTATCGTTGCAAAACACAACAACGGCGACGGTGTTATTAGGTACCTCAGTGATGTATCACTTTACATAGCATACTTAAGACTCCACAAGTACCCGCTAAGGTTCCAAAGAGGATCACTGAAGTGGTTTAGTGAGCTCTCATCCACAATTGGTGATGTCTAATTTGATCTAAATAAACCATAACAGTCAATGGAACGTTGTTTTTGTTCCTCTCAGGGGGACCGAGTATGGATCTGAGGGTCGAAGGGGTGTAAGGGGCTGGGATGTACTGCAGTGTGTGTAAGTCTGGACATTCTCATCGAATCACTTGGCTTGGACGTAACTATGAACTTTAGTACATGCACCAATTTCGCCAAAGCGTCACAATTTTGTCAAGTTGGGCAAACAAATTCTTCCCGGTCAATTTGGAAGTTTCCCAATATTTGCCTGTAACATAAACCAATGGCATATTTGCGTATGTTTACTGCCAAACATTATACACCAGAAACGGCAAAATGTTCTATAACATGTTTTAAAATACATCTGTAATTTTGTTTAATACGGTACTTATCAAATATAAATACCTTCATTTTGGAAAATTCTTTCGTTGTGATGTTTATGATGTAGGCCTAATTCTTTCACGGTTATTTTTTTAATATATTTAATATTGTGATATTTACAGGTTTTTTACTGACATAAACAAAATGAAACCGAAAGAGCGACCCCAGTTTTATCGTTATTATGCCATTCAATGCGTATTATCGATCTTGATAAGGTAGGATGTGATGCTACTCTGAATACATGGTTACATACGAACGAGGAACTAAAGGGAGAGGGGCAGAAGGACACGCTGTGCACAAATAATAACCAACCACAATCCGTATGAAATGGAAAATTTAAAAAAAAAGATGATTGAAAAAAGGTATTCAGGAAATATAACAACAAACACCAAAAAAACCCCACCTCATTATACATTCCTTAGCAGCCTGACTCAACATGGGCGTAGGATGCTGAAGTAAGGTTCCCCTTGAACCTCACCCTTCCTTTCCTCATACCCCCTTCCGTCGGAATACTCTGATCATATATGTATATAAAGTTAAGTTCTCGCTTATGTAACCTCACGAGGTATGTAAGGTTTGTTCTTGTCCTCCAGTTATAAGACTTAAACAGCGGCTCTAGTTAGTTTCAACTATTAATCACAACAACTAAATGACAATTCTGCCTCATATTATCGAAAGTTTGCTAAGATGTAGCTCTATAATGTTAGTGCGGTAGGTATGTTACCAGAACAACAATGAAGACCTAAGGCACAACATGTCCCTCCTTCTCACCTCTCCCCCCCCCCCCCAACACGTCAGTGTCGATATTTGTTTTGACAGATTATAAGTATGTAATTGATCTAACTGACAAATAATTATTCGATCAAACGTATGGTGTGTGGGGAGAGACGTTTAACTGCAAAACACTACATCGTAGCTATGACATCAGACGTTGGAACCCCCTATAGCACCTGGAAGGTCGTGGGTTCAAGCGTTAGCCAGTTAACATAAGGAGGCTTCTCATCCACGAAAAAGCTATGATTTTTCTCATCTAAAATGGTCTTCCAAATGGTAAAATGTTCAAAATGAGCTTAACCTAGAATACCCGTGCACCCGACGTGAAGTGTAAGTTACACACCATTGTATGACTGTTTATCTCCGTAAACTATAGCTGCCTTACGAACCGCCGATATTACTTCACTTTACCACAGAAACGGGACATAACCAGTTTTTAACTATATGCAGTAAGTAAATTTTTTCTTGAAGTGAGAGAAAGCTATAGTGAATACACAATTAGTAATTTCATATATGCCTTTTTTCCTAAGTTAATTCCACCTGCACTCCTTACCCGTCCTACACCCACGGCACTCTCTCCCGCCTTCGTTAGGACACCATGCGTGCGATTTTTGCAAGACCCACTTGATATCTCACCTCAATGTTTATTCCTTTTTCTGTGTTGACATGAGAATCTCCGTATTATTTTGCGTTTGCTACATTTACTCACCCTCTTGAGATACTTGAGAAAGTCAAATAAACCGTGTAGATTTAATAAAGTCGAAAGATTATTATTGAGAATTTGTGAAGCCTTTAGTCTCATCCTTCAACTATACACCAACATGTCATACCATCGTTTCAGGAATTGAGGACAAAGGTTATTATTAACAACATGACAAGCCTGCATCAGCACTTCAATTACGAAGTTTTTGAAGTCTATAATGCTATAAGCGATGTCTGGATTAAGGCATTAAATGAAATCTATGCGCTTACTGTTGACAGGTAGCTGCATTTACGAACCATACTTACAATATATGGAAATAACCAAACTAAGATAAAACTTCCAACATTCGATAGCTATTCAGCAAGGTAGGTTTTGTAACTGATTTTATGTAAGGAATCGTGGATATTGCCAAAGTATGCACTAAGGCATTAATATATGTCAGCTTTATGTAAAGCTGTGTATATATTTTTGTAAGGTAAGTTTCGCAAGGTTTGCATGCCATGACATGAAAGTATAAGAATGATGAGATTCTTGAACAGCAGCGACTTCCTCTTTAGTTCAAGGGCAGAACATTTTAATAATGTTGATGTTTTTAGATGCATCATGCTAAATGCACCTAAGAAACAGCAACAAATGAATGAAACACTGCATGACGTCATATATAGGTTGCAGGAGTCTGTTGTATCAGTGGGGAGAAGTGGGGCTGGGGAGGACGGAGGTTGATGTTAAAACCTCGAAAGGGCAGACTGTGACTACCGACAAAATGGATCCTCCCCCCCCCCCCCGGTTCCGATTTAAACTCTGCTACACCACTGTTTAATTAAAAATTATCTTCTGCAACTTGTTTACAAATGTTATTAAGTAACCACTACATGGTTAAAGTTGAAGGTTTACACTTAAAGTGTTTGTGTAAATCAAGGCCTCCTCACAATACTTTACAATAAGTACACTCCTGGACATTGGCAACTTGTCACACCCACGCACCCAAGTGTGCACACTTCACGTGGTGCCTCCCGGCGCACTAGCGACGTGCGCTACATCTACGTGTCTCCTGGATGACTTCTCGAATATCCAGCCAAAACCGGCGTACGTAAACTATAATGTATACTTGTAAGTACATTTACAAGTTACCTCGCAGGTGTCCATTTATACACCTAGGTGAAGAAAGGCAATGGAGATAAAGCGCCACAAGGTAAAAGGGCATATCTGACCAGGACCCGTAATCCTAAGATGGCGTGTACACTCTTAGGTAGAACATATAAAGCATATTTCTTGAGAAGAATATACTAAAGGTGTCTGATAAAGATGATTTTCCATCTTCTGATCAGGGCCGCCATCACGAATAATTCAGCTCAGCCACCTCCCATTAGACTGACAGACAAAAAAATAATACACAAATATTCCTAGCGTGCGGTACAACCTATATAAACAGTCGCAAATTCTTCAACATTGTATCAAAAGGTGCAAATTTATGTGACCATTTTGCATCTGAACACCTCCATTGCACCAAACTTTGTCAAAGCGGTACGGATCCCACTCTCCTAGCCCCTTCACCTGACCATTTAACATCTTACCTCCACCTCCATCCCAAATATAAATTGTTGTGTCCCTGCTTCTGGTGTCGTGTCTGTTAAGGTATAAGTGTTTATCCTCATAGCATGTGTGATTGTTGTCTTTTCTTCATATGTTTCATACATACTTGGTAAACCACTGTTTACATTCAATACGTAATTTATCATCGTTGTTTACGCTAACTCAAATGATTTCATAGATCAATTGAAGGTTGATGTTCGTTTTCTTTTCATTTTATCTTGTTGTTGTTGTTGTTGTTACTGTCAAGTCGGCTCACTAAAACTAACATTTCCCATGTTTTTTGATGTCCTATGTCATTTTGTCCTTCGCTTATTTCGTCTCTTCGTGTCAAATATTGATACTTGATATAACTATGAAACAAGAAGGTCACTCGTAAAGGACAAGAGTCCACAGGAAATCAATAAATTTGGATTTAACCTACTATTGAAGGAATGTAGTAATTCAGTTTGAGACCGTCATCATCGAGGCGTCCGCGAAACTTAAAGGGATAGTATTTAACTTTACCATTTCGAAATCTGAAGATAACTTTCTTGAAGAAATGTCCGTATCAATGAGAACGGTAACTTTGGTAATAGCCACAACAAAAATTATGTATCTTCCACTTGGGGTAAGACAACAGGTAACCCGAGGAACTGAACCTCACTTCCCATCTCTCTGTCTCTATCCTCGTGTTCGTATGTATATGGGCAAATTTGGAGAGGGTGGGGGGGGGGGTGTCTTGAACTTGTGAAATATCAAAAACAAATACTTGATTAATCAATATATCCCTTAACTATCAGTGAATCAATTCTGCTTAACACTATAATCAAGCTCTATAAATAATGCAACCTATATACTAAAGTATACTTTTAGTATAATATATTTTTTTTTATCGTATTTAGATGCGATGTTCTGGAATATGAACTGTTGAACTGCTATACAGTTTCACTTTAATATATCAAATAATGTTGGCATTCGAAATACGACAGTCTAGGTCAAGCATACGTATTCGAAGAGAAGATATTTGGGGAGGAAATACAATTAATAATAACTTTAGATTAGTAGATGTAAAACCAAGGACTAAAAAAGTCCTTACAGTGACCGACTTGCTTATTACGTGACCCAATAAAAGCAAGAGACGAAAACAGTAAGAATGGTACCGAGGGATTACAACTCCATTAGTACAATCTTTAGATTCGTGACGCTCAACTTAATCTGTTCTTTAAAGCAGCTTATACTATAACAGCATACTTTCATGATACGTTTTATATATATATATATTGTCAGCACGTTTTTGCTTTCTCGTAATCTCTCTCTAAACAACAAAAATTAATTATTATATATGATTATTAAAGCGACATTGAGTCTCCATGGGTTACCGTTATTTTTTGGACTGATTTTCAATAAAGTATAGTACAGTTACGGTTTCAAAACCCAAATGTGCAAACATTGGACAGATGGCTTATACAATAATAAAGGTTTTAAAGAATTTCACTTAAGTGGCAACTTGTGTGATGATATGTTTGTTTTATAAATTAACATGTTGTGATTGTCTTTAAACATGATAGTAAAACTAACGGAGGTTTGATTATCAACTAATTACATACTTTTTTGAGTAGAGGAAATAGTATTCGTACAGCATTGTATGACGGGAGTTGAACTTTCTTAACTTTGGTTTCCTAGATAAGCACTTAACGTATAGTTGTATTCTTGCCTAATATAGGCCACGATATATTCACGACTTGAGTAAGCCGCTCTTCAGCCAGTCACATGGATACCTGTTTTTGCTTTAACATTCAGAATTTGAACGACATTCAATTAATTGTATTTTCCGTCAAAACTCGTAAGCAGTAATTGCATTTACGTCAGCAAGCCAATTAACTGTTCGAACGACTTGAAGCAAGTTGTTATTCTCGAGACCGTATCTGTGTAAACTTGTGTATTTGACAACAGTCTTCCTTAAGTTCCGTTGTCCGAACGACTTGAAGCAAGTCTCAAATTTCTCCGGAACGATATATGATCTTCATTTTGCCAACCCCTGCCTGCTTTCATTGCAATGAAATGAAATGAATTCTGCGATTGGTACCTCCCGTACGACAGTTTTGTTTTCAAATCGCCCTTCCCGTACGTCAGGACAAAGACTTTCAATAAGTCTCACTTATACAAATACTTGAACGCTCTAAATTTGTCTTCCTTTTCTTCAAAATGTGCAAGAGAACAACAGTTTTGTTGGTAACTAAATCACGTGCATATCACTTGCAAATTAACATGTGACAAAACAGAGAGTAACATATATACAGGGACGTTCATTCGAGGCTGCGAGGGGGTACGGGTGTCACAGCCCCAGTGAAAATCGATTAAAAGAAAATAAGAACAAAAGGAAAGTAAGATCGTTCCCTCTGTTCCTCCCTTACCTCTCTACATTCCCATGTTTGGATAATATGAGGATAAGAAAATGCTACCGCTTGCGGGGACTTTGCCCCGCCCCCTGTACTCTCAGCCAATACCACTTGCTCTTGCACTGAATTTGGTCTCAGAAACGGTAGTCGGTCGCGAAATCGCTTTACATAAATGATGACTGCATGTACGCCCTGCGTGTATACATAACATACCCCCAAAACATTGGTTAGTTTTGCGATGTGTTTAAATGTCAAAGGTTATACCTTTCGTTGCACTAAAAGCAATGTAAATATCATATCACAGATCTTGTGCTCATTACTTAGTTTTATTGAAAGTGTTAAAAACTCAAAATTGGCAGGGGTATCCGTATATGCCAAATGTTGCTATTTTTTAAAAGTTTTGAAACAATATTGAAGAATTTTCTGCAACTTGTCTGATTCAACGTTTGTGTTTGTGTACTATACACACTAGCAAATATTATGTAATATGCTGTGTTGGTGAGAGGTAGTGGGGTGGTGTTGAGAACCCTTAAACCTTTTTCTAGGAGGGCTACAGGCCTCCTCTCCCAGATGTTACTGCTTCCGCGACTTTTCTCATGCAAACAAGAAGGCAACCATATTGTAATTATGTCCTATACGCATTGATTAAGCCAGCGGAATATCTAAAACCAACTGTTGAATATGGAGTCATCATCATTTCCAGACTACTTTCGTTTAATTGTCTAAGACATTTCAGATTTTGTTTAAAAAATGTTAATTATTAACCGTACTCTTTCAAGTTCACTGTATTATATGTTTTGCATTAAGAAGTTGAAGTTTGAATATAGGATTTGACGTCAATTCTAAGTTAAGTTATAAGTGCGTCCTAATGACGTTGATAAAAGTCGTTTCTGGGTGATATCTTGACAATATCGGTTGAAAACTGCCAAACCCATTCAACTACCCATGGCAACGTGAAAATGTTATGTAATAACGCTGCGGTGTTCCATACCGGTTTGATTTTGAAGTGATAATGAGCAACTTTATATGGTAGCTACATATGTACTTTCAACTATATTACTTTCGGAATTTATAACTAATTCCGAACTGACATCAAATAAAAGACACGTGAAAGCGATATAATTATGTATATAGAGTAAGGCAAAATATATCAGCAAATGCCAGCAGGTATCGTATATACATATAT
>JAIPMN010263776.1:0-11634 GCA_020650975.1 Apostichopus californicus
TGTGTGTGTACCTTATTGTATCACATGTTAAATGTTCAATTAATATATAAACCTTATAACCGATATTAGCTGACCAAGGATTACATGTCTATTACCGGTAATCTAAGTTTAAAAAGACCCAAATACCCAGAATTTGCTATGGTTAGGTTTGGTTTTGGACTAGTTTGGGTTGATTTGAGTCACGTGAATATCAAATGGCGCCGTACCGTTATGAGTAATCCACTATCTTCAAGTAATATGAGTGGTACCAAAGTTCGTGTTTGATTTCTTATTGATGAACTGATATCAAGAGTACGTTATCTCTTTTGTTGGCACGCCAGTGAAATACAAAGTCTATTGATAAATAACGAATATATTGAGTGATAAAGAGCTTTACTGAACTATCCTACGTACTTGTACTCTTCTTAAGTGACCACACATGTATACAACATTTGCCATGTTTCCACTTATTTCTTTCCATATTAGATGATAATGTGTATTCCGAGAGGCTGTATAAACATTACATATGAGTAATATTCTGTCTTTGTAAATAATAGGTGACAAACCAAAATTTCTATTTGAAATGTATTGTACAGAAACTGATATATGGATCATGCTAACATCTTTATTGTCACATGAGATTGATGTACTTTGTTTATCGAGCAAATAAGAACTTATAGAATGATGAAATACTTCGACTGATTATACCTTGTTTGTTATACTTGTTTTCGTCTTAATCTCATATATTTATGTTGCCAACTGTTATAATGTCCTCAGTGTCTTATTTCATGTTTTCGCATGGTGTATTTTCCATACAATATGAACTTTATGAACGAATTTCAATTCGGAAGCATAATTTTTCACCAGTCATTTCATTTCGAAACTTATCGTGTGTAGATTTGTATTCATTTTTATCATGTAGTGTCTTGCTACAGTCACATTAAATGAATATTTCCAACCTACGCCAGATGGTGTGCATAAAGTATCGAGTACATGACCTCGTGACGTCATCACCTGGTACAGACCAATACGGCTCTATCGGTGCTGAGTGATAAGTTGCCATTGGCAGACTTTTTGATGTGTTATATATTAACTTATCAGATAGGAAAAATAAACGAATGCAGTTCTCTTTCGGTTTCGTTTTACTTTGTATCTCGTTTTTTAGTATGTGTGATAGCAGTGATTCGATTATTGTTAAGATACAACTATTCCATGGGCCTAAATGTAATTATGGTCGTAGATAAAAAAGGCTCGTGGTGTAGTTAGGCCAATAATACATGTGCCCGCAGCTTTAAAATTGTATGACACTTCACAGAACGATATTGATTTTGTGACAGGACCATTCAGGCCTCCCCAAATTATACATAATGATAGCATTCAAGGAAAGCCATCAACACAGGTTATTAAAAGCGCTGCTGCGGGAGTGGTGTAATATAAGCAGAATTTCATTTAAATTATTTCACTATTCCAGTTATAGCCGTATATTAAGGGATAATCCAACAACATAATGATATTATGTTTGTGGAAATTTAATGTAAACGAATATAGGTTTGAAGAAGACAGTAAACTACATACACTTAATTCTTTATGATCATGTGTACTTAAAGGGGCTGTATGAACATAACATATGAGTAATATTCTGTCTTCGTAAACAATGGGTGGCAAACCAAAGTTCATAAACGCTTTTCATTGGAAGGTATTGCATAGAAACTTTATCAAATTTACAGTTAATAAAAAAACAAAAGGAGAAGTAATGTTTACGTTTGTAAGACGCAAGGATGGAAATGTTAATTAGGATTGAGGGAGCTGAAATTTTCATCCTACCTGCATAGAGTGAGAGGCAGCGAAGCGCAGAATTTGGTGAGCATGAATGTCAATCGTCCTTTATGAGTGAATTGAGTTCGAAACCCATTAGCGCGTTGAACACAACGCAGGCATCATACATAAACCTCGTAGTGCTCATTCGATTGGGTAAAGTAGTTAATAAGAGCTTTTTGGAGAGCTATATAGAATGCACAGAAGTTCAACTTATTTAGTTAACACCTTCCTTTGGCACATGCGAGTCATGTTACTTTTTATATCGAGCGAACACCCACTTACCAAATGATATAAGACTATATAAACTAACTATATAATGTATTACCCATTTTCAAGACATAGAACATGGAAGTTTTTTCATTTTGAAAATGTCCACAGATTTGAATGTGCAGCCCTGGTTATTTCTTGTATTTTATACTGTGTTCTTCTTAATCGCATCTAATTATGTAATTGACTAATTTTGTCTGAACCATTGAGTGTGATGTCCTTTATACAATCTTCAATACAGTCAAATTTTGTCTTATATAAATACAATTAAAAATCTCTGTGTTAAATGTTAACTTATCAGATGAGAAAAGCAAAAGAATGCAGTTCTCTTTCAGTTTCGATTTACTCTGTATCTTGCTTTTTTAGTTTGTCTGAAATGCAGTTATCCGCTTATTTTTTAAGGTACAACTATTCCCAGGGCCTGAATAAATTTATGGCCATATATAAACTAGCCCTGTGGTGTGAATGGTGTCCAATAATACCTTTGTCTGCAGCTTCAATATTGTAAGGTATGTAAGAAGGTATGTATTGGACCATGCTACCCCTACTCTTACCCTAAAACGTATAGACTCACTTATTTTTACTTTAAAGTCGACGTCATATAGAAAGACTAGCGACGTGTAATATGTTTCGTCAACGACACGACAGGATCTGCGACATTCGCATCGGCATCTGATACCTGAGATATAATAACATTGACCCTGTTTTGAAATGTAAAAATATATATATAAAAATATATATATAAAAATACATGAAAATAATATCTGTAATTAAAATCAATTACTTTGTTTCCAATTTAATTGACAGACGTCTTCCTTACTTTTAAGCTCAGCAAATATTACTCACAGTTGAGACTTTGTATGTTTTCAATCCTACTAAGTAGTCCATCTACTAGTCACTACTCACAGTGTTTATGCATAGTATATATTTATATATGTATATCATACTTTTTGGTGACCAAATCAATATTTGAAAGAGCGGTGTTACTTCCCTATATATTTTGTAAAACAGTAAACACATGCTAAAACAGTTAGTTTTAGTTACTCAAAATCAAATTAGTAGAACATTTTGAGAAATATCTCATTAACATTTAGCAGCAAATGTTACTGCAATATTCATGTAACGAAGGAATAAACAATTAGCGCATTGAATGAAGTTTGCGGCATTTATTACCAAATAAATCTCAGTTAGTAGAACAGTGAAGCGTCGTACTCACCGTATAAGGCTGTCTATATTTAATCCTCAGAAAATACACAAATGAATGAGTTACCAACAGAATATAACCACAACCTATTTAGCAATAAGGGTTAACATAAAATAACCACGTACTGAAGTCAGTTAAGTATTGTCTACGGTTCTGATGAGTTCCAAAGTTCATGTTTGCTAATCGCTGCAAGGTTTTTATGGTTTTTAAGAAGGCGTTATCATATTCTTTGATAAATCTGTTTATCACTTTGCCTAGCGAGCGATCATAAATACATTGAATGGAAATGAGTATTCATGGACCCTTTTTACTTTAATCTCTCTTAAATGCACCCAACGATCTAGTCAACTTGAGAAGCTGTATCAATGTTATGCCGTGATTGGGCATTTTGCTTTTCCGTTATTTTAGTAACATTATGAGTCATGTTATAAAGTACGTGCAAATTATTAACGTCAAAAGATCGATACTCGATTGATCCGTAAACGCTTTTATTGTCTTCAAATTCAATATGTCAATGTGAATAGGAATTGTTCCAACGTAATGCAAGATGCCAGCATATATTCGTTTAAAATCATGGAATTTTACTACACAAGCTCACAAACCTTATAATGGAAACTCAGTGTACGATTAATAAAATAATCAAGCCAGTGGGTTACTCTTAACTGTTAAGGCTACCACCCCAAACATTCCATGTGGGTGTACATTACAGCAAGACAGTCCCATCTCTTTTGTGTGTTGTTTCATATTCTCTTCCCCTAAATTTTTCTCTGCTATGACTGAATTAGATTGTTTCTGTCAATACTCAAACAGGGATTGATTCGAATAATTAACTAGAAGCACAGAACAATTATTTGTTAACCGTTCAGTTTTACCACAATAGTAGGAAAACATATTTTTTTAGTTATGAATTTGTGCTTGTAGTGTAACGATATTATACATTAAATCTATGAAACGTAATTACGCCATCTTGACGTCCGTCGATCTCTAAAAGTCCAATCTTTGGTAAAGTAGCTTTGTCAACTTCAACACACACGCAATGTTGCATAAGGACTAACTATTTTATTCCAACTATAACATAATGAGTGGCTTCTGAAATTCCATTAGAGGCATAGGAACCGATGGTTAGGTCCTGTATTACATTCTTCCGCCACCTAAACCACAAACACACAAATGGATCACATGATATAAGGAAACCTTCCTTGATAAAAATAATTAGTGGGAAACACTTTGTGTAAAATAATTGACATAACATATTACTTTCGACTGATAGTTGTCACGAATAAATACTTAACGTATGTCATATCTAAGCCATTTACTTTGTTTGATATTAAAATAACGATTCCACCGCTACCCCTCCTTTACCCCAAACACCCGTGTCTAACATTAATATACAAGTAGTTATATTCATTAAGTTAGCTTGTCATATCTTCAGTATTGTATGCTATTCTTACTGAATATCACATGACTTATTCATATTTTCACTCTACCGTCATACACCCCATCACACTCTCTTCAATGGTAATGTGTTGTTGATTAAAATATTACAATGCCTTTCACTATTTAGAACATTATTCTTTCTTTAACATTCTAACTTGAAACACAACTATTTCACACCTCCCTAACTCTACCTCTCCAAACCACCATGTATAATATTAATAGGCAAGTAGTCGTATTTAAAGAGTAACTTAGTCATAGCAAGGGCACTTTCTTCAACAGAATGTAAGGCCTGCCTGTACCGGACAGGATCCACCAGCTACTCGCATCAATTTGCTAAATTTGTTAAAATAAGTTAAATTTCGTCAATATCTAGGCTAAGAATGTTTGGCCTCATGACAAGTTTAGTAGATTTGCTACTTATTTTAAACTTTCAATTTGGCTGCTTCAAAACACTGACTGCACTATTACAAGCGATTCCAGTCTTAGATTGATAGTTGCACTCAATTCTCGCTACCTTGCTCAAGAAACTTGTAACGTATGTTCTCATCGATGACTTCTGGCAGTCCCCGCCAGTTCAGGAGACGAAATATTAGCAACTGGAATTAGAAGCGGTATCAAGAACCCTTATTCACTCACATGAAACTGTTTTTTGCCCAATTACGGTTTTTACTAACACTTACAGACAAGGGAGAACGAAGTCAATTGCTTTAAGACCTCCTTCCTGAGATTCATCGGAACAATATATGTTTCCATGTGACTCATATAACGATCAAAGGAACCAACATCGCAGATGCTCTGTCACGGGCCATCTCAGTGGAACGGAGTGTTCAATATCAAACGAAACTTGCAATTCCCTATTCCGGAGATGTCGACCGAGCATCAACTTCTTTGCATCTATGATAAATATCAACTTGACAAACTGTTACTCTTGGTCATTTCACCAGCTAGTCTGGACAACAGATGGAATCGCGATCGACTGGAAAGGGATTGAAACTTATGTATTCCTTCGTCCCTGCCATACCCTTAATGGCCGTTTGAAGTTACATCAAGCAAAACAAGCACGATCCCGCTGCTGCACAGCGTGCTCTCTGATGTCCCCGAAGTTCGACTGTTTACATATTACTTCTGCTACATGGCATTGAGAGATTCACACATTAAGTTTAAAACCCTGGCAGCCTGAACAATGTATATTCTTCCTTCAGAGACCAGGGCGATTCGGCGAGTGATTCTGATATGGTGGCAGCGTCCAGAGGTCCCAGGAAATTCGCATCTATGCATACAGTTTAGGAATGGTGCTCGTTAGTTCTGGCATCACTTAGCTCATTTCCCGTGAAACATTTTTTTTAATAGCGGTATTTCAGGAGGTGAACCAGACACCATTAAGAACTATGGATCCGCGATCTCGTCCTTTTATTAAGATTTCTGAGATGGGTCGACAAAAGTAGAGGCAAACAGTAGAAAGTCATGCATTTACCTTGACCTCTGCCAAACGCCAATTTTAAGAAACCATGTTCGTTTGTTAAGTGTAAATTGGAAATCGCGGTTGGTCGTATTGAAAGTATAATTATTTGGTTTAATTTCTTAAAAGCTCTCTGTTAAGTAACAACATCCCTTGTGTTTAGAGAAACCATTCCAAAAGAGGAGAAGATAGGAATACGAAGAAATGAGATCTATATATAACAATGAGTTGGCCAGAAGGATTCAGTTCTTGATGAGGAAAACAGAAAGGAACCTTGGCCTTTGTGATCTTCAGAACCAGGTTGTGAAGCTTTGTCCCATTTATGAAGACGTCTGCTCATTCATTACCATTGAGTTATAGTTATTCGTGGCTGATACTAGCATCCATGAAGAGGGATTATTTCCAATATATACTTAAAAAAGAACGCTTAGTTAAAGAAAATATATCAATATATATAGTTTCTTCTAACTTTGCTAGGTAGGGGTGCGAGCATGTGGAATAACATTGTTTTGTCCCCTTTTATTACGTCCATCAACTCATTTATTCAATATGAGCAATACTGTATGGTTAAGTATTGGGTGGTGGAGCAGCGGAAGGTCGCCAGGTCGGAAGTATGGGTGGCGGGACGGGATGTTGGGGGAAAATGTGTGTCTAATAGACTACTTTAGGTACTGATGTCTTTATTATGTGATGAAATAGTATTGAAAGAGGTACCCACTCCAGGGTCAACTCAGTTCTTATTCCTGTTATCTGATTATATTTCTTATCATATAACAACCTAGCTTCAAGCATGTTGGAACCATGCCTTAACCAAGTCTTTACCATGTGAAAATTATATCCAGGGTGCGTAAGTACAGTCACCGATCATTGCACAAGTGCTATCAATTTTAATCTCACTCTAAAAGGTTTAATCTGTGCCAGCTGTACATGCAACCACATAATTATAGGCTGGTTGAAGGTATTTGCCTTTCATGAGAATGGTGCAACACGCTGATAATATATTTCCCACTGTTGTAATAAACCGTTTTGACTTTTATCCTTTCATTAGTCTTTTCCTGAATCAGTGAAACATATCACTGTATTCATCTCTTAGGTCAAGACATTACAATTATTGTATTATGAACAATGTATTGGTAACACAGACTGGTCTTGAACACAAAAATGGTCATTGTGGTTTGGAAATCAGTGACTCCATTCAATACTCATTTCACAGCAGGTTGTTTCTTATCAAGTACATATATGTAACAGTGGAAAATAACAGAAATAAACCTTAATAGAGGATGAAATTTTAATTGATGTGAAATGATTTTGTTATCATGTTATTCGCTAATAAGGTAAAACCTGATTGTCAGGATTTCCACTATAGTATCCCTCTGCAAATGTACCTATGTTCCACTGCACTGAGTGACCATGGATCTGTTGATGTCTGCTTGTCAGCAGTGAGTCCAAACTAGTTCTCTTCTTGATGCATAATTAAGAATTTATAAAGCGCCCCTATCCAGAAGATGGTGTCTGCTCAAAGCGCTTTACAATGTAAAACAAAAACAAAATGAACCTTCTGATCAAAAGCAAAGTTTGAAGATATGTGTCTTTAGTCTTTCTTTAAAAGAGTCTTTCGAGGTATTGGTAACTCTGCCGGGCAAGGAGTTCCGAGCCTTGAAGCAGACAATGCAAAGGATGATTCAGCATGGTAAGACTTTGTTGCAGGTCAAAGAAGTTTAAGATACTGTGAGGAGAGAAGATTTCGACCAGGTGTGTAGACGAAACTAAGACTGGAAAGATGTATTCAGGTGCCATACCATTTAAACAACGGTATGTCGGATTTTTTTTAAGATCTTGAACGATACAATGTATCTTAAACGATACACGGTATCTTATTGGTAACCAATGTAGCACCTCGAAGATAAGTGTTATTATGTGGCCCTTACATTTGACTTCCACGTATTACTAATCGAACAACCGCGCTTTGTAAAGTTGGAGTGTGCTATTGAGTTATGACAGACATCCGTAAATCATGGCATTGTCATAGTCGAGAGGTGATAAAAACATTAAAGCAATTAAATAGCACTGAACGAGTTACATATTTCTTTATTTTAAAAATATTTCGTATATGAAAGACCTGTTTGGTTTCCATGAATATCTTGTAAACACGATATCTCAAGAAGGGAATTTTGGGCATACCTCATATTTGATGTGTAGAAGTACCAGAACAAGAAGCATATCGTTTTGGTGGGGTGCAAGGGTGATTTTGGTCATCATAGATCAATTGTGAAAACCGTGTTAAAATGATATCTCAATATTGGAAACTCGGGCAGATCTCATACTTAGGAATGAAGGTGTATAACATTGAGTTAAAGAAGCCTATTGACTTCGGAGGATGTCAAATGTCATTTCGGGACAATAGGTCAGATAGTGAAAGCCTTTTAAACATGATATTGCAAGAAGGAAAACATCAATATATCTCATATTTGGTTGTAGATGTACCATATTAAATTTAAGGAGCCAACTATTGTTTTTGTTGTAGGTCTGTTGTGAAGTCTGCAAGTAAGGAGAAGAAAGCTGCTTATGTCCTAGGGATAGCTTATGGGGATTACAAAGCTGGGATTACTTAGATATGTAAAGACTTGCTAATAGGATTAAAGGATAGAGCTAGAGATGAGGAGAGGGGTTTACGGCAGTTGGACTGTGGCTTTCGTGAGGTGAGGAGCCAAGGTATTAAGGAGAGACGAGAAAAGGAGAGAAACGGAGGGAGTGTGTAAGGATAGCGGGTGTAATGTTGCAAGGTAGCAGAGATTGTTGGTGGAGAATTGATGTAGATAATTGTGAAAGGAAGCAGTGGCGTTTGGTGGAGTCTGGAAAATAAAGGAAGAAAAGCAACGAATGACACTGTCTTGAACTTATTACCCCAAACTACGTAACATGGTGGCAGCGGTTTAAAAGAAGAAATACCTCGGTGTTTGCCCACTACCATTGTGATAAATCCGCTACCAGCAAAAAGTCAAGGAGATTCAAAATATATACAACTGTTACTATAATGCGTTAGTCATGCACACGATTTGTTAATTAAACAGAAAATATGTAACAACACATGAAACTTTGGCAAACGGATGGATGGTAATCGTTTCAGGAAACATCTGAAGAAGCAAGATCCCGAAGGTATGTAACAACATCATACAACCGCATAGTAGTGGAGCTGATTGTACGGTGGATATCATTCAACGCCCAATTATGGAAGCGGAGTTGTCCATGTAAAAACACGCTGTTACATAAAAATGCATTTGCGTTAATCAAGGTGGAAGAAGTCATTGTTTGGTGGCAAAGAAGAAGAAGGAGAAACAAAAATATAGAATACAGACAGCAACCAACTATGACAGCTTAGTCACTTTTATAGGACTTTTTTAGGAGTTCTTCTTGGACACTTTCTCGCTGAAACTGCGGTGGCGAATCTGAAAGAAGTCGCACATACATTAAAGTTGTAAACTGTTATATATTTATATATTTATTTATAATTGCTATTTCATATTCTTCATTTAAGGGTGCATCATGTATAATTTAAGATCATAGAAAAGTGAAGTGAAAATGAACACGACAGATAAAAAGGAGGACCAAACTTTTCCACCAGGGATACCTGAAGGTCTTCCAAAAGAAATGTGGATAAACTACTTACTAGAGATGCGTAAGATAGAAGCACAAATTGAAATAGAAAAGTGTAAACTGTGACATCTAATTATTATTGGCTTAACTATACTTCTACTCCCTACACCTGTTTCCGTTGGCATTTATGCAAATGGGTTTTACTTCAGTTGTATTGTTATAATTGATTACGTAACTGTTTGGTATTTAACATGTATATAAAGTCTGCACGTGGAATTATACAATGAGTTGGATTTACGTTACTGCTGTGTTCGGTCTACTTGTCTTGTACTATATTTATTCCCCTGACTATACGACAGTTTTGGCGACGAGGATGGCGCAAATTTTACAGCCGCCAGCATTTCTTCCAGTACCGGGATCTCCAGCTATTTCATGGAGGCAATGGAAGCTTACTTTTGAGAATTTTTTATTGGCCATGGGAGGCGAAGATTTCTCGGCTGGCCGCAAGACTGCCTTACTTCTACACTGTCTCGGAGTTGAGGGTCAGCGAGTATATAATTCTTTACCGAAACCTGAACTGCCTCCAGACACTTCTAAATTTGAACATACTCTCTCAACTTTGGAAAAACATTTTGAACCTACTGTAAATGTTGTTGCTGAAAGATATCGTTTCCGACAGCGGGGTCAGCATCATGGCGAGTCAATCGATAATTACGTTGCCATTTTACGACAACTTAGTACCAACTGTAACTTTGCTAATATGAATGACAAAATGATTCGTGACCAAATTGTTGAAAAAACCAATCTACCGAGGGTCCGAGAAAGGCTTTTAATGGAGAAGGAGTTAACGTTGGTCAAAGCCGTAAATATTACGCGTCAAATAGAGGATGCTATTCGAGAAGCAAAGATAATTGGCGAAAACGAATCTGGTTTCAATGCACATGACCGACATGTGAATCAAATCCCAAAGGAGTGAAAGTCAAGCCTATTACATGTACGGTGAAAGTAAATGATGTGCCTCTTAATCTTATTGTTGATACAGGATCATGTTGTTCTATTATTTCTTGTGATACTTTCAGTAAATTTTTCTTGCTGGAAGCACTTGAGGAAGTTCCGTCGGATTTAAATCTGACGTCATACTCAATGCATGCAATCAAAGTGTTGGGATGTTTCAAAGCTTCGGTGAGTTACTTGGAGAAAACAGCAGTGACGACCTTTTACGTAGTTGAGAAGGGGAATAACCTACTAGGCAGAGACCTGATAACTGCATTGAACATTAATATTTTGGACAGGACTTAAAGTGCAATGGTGTTAGTGATGTTAAGGACAATAAGAGTACTGATTTTAATACTTCATTACCACCCCATGTTCAACCATATTCTGATATGTTTTCTGATGATCCCGAGTTAAGTACAGTTAAGGGTTTTATTCATAAAGTCAAAGTGAATGAAAATGTAAAACCTAAGCATCAAAAGCTTAGAAGGTTGCCTTTCAGTGTACGGGAAAGGGTTTCAAATGAATTGAAAAAGTTGGAATCCTCGGGGGTGATTGAAAAGATAGATTCTTCTGAATGGGTGTCTCCCATTGTGGTTTCATACAAAAGGTCTGGGAAAATAAGACTGTGCGTAGATCTTAGGGAAGTTAACAAAGCAGTAATTCCCGATTCTTTTCCACTCCCTAAAATAGACGAGTTGTTAGGAGAGTTACGTAATTCAAAAGTATTCTCTCAACTTGATCTCACATCAGCATATCATCAATTGTTATTACACCCTGATTCTAGGTCACTCACAGCATTCATAACTCATAATGGGTTATTTCAATACAAAAGAGTTTGTTTTGGTCTCTCTTCTGCTCCTTCGGTGTTTCAAAAAATGAT
>JAIPMN010263839.1:0-11755 GCA_020650975.1 Apostichopus californicus
ATATAGATATAATGAATATATTACATATGTCAGTATGTATTTCGTTCTTCTCTGTAGATAAATTTATCGTATTATATTGTGTAATGTTCATTCTCTTCCACACATTTGTATCTCTGACATGTCAGTGTTGTGGAGGAGCTACGGTTACAGGCTGAATCTTCAATCTGGTGCTTGGGAGGTATGTTTTGTTTATTTAGTCTTTATTTTCACACATACTGTACTTTGACGTGAATGAGCAGTTTGGAATAAAAAAAAGAGGAATACTTGCATCAAACTTTTCAACATCACCGTGTTGAGCATAATGACACAATGTTGTCAAATATCAAATATTTCATGTGGATTTGTGATGGAATGTTGATCACTTAAGAATTAAGTCCCTTGTTTTAAATGGATATGCAATGTGAAATTATCTAAGCTGTAAAAAACAATTATATAAATGATCCATATGATACCAAACTCATATTTTCATTGATATTGACATATGCCACACTACAAGCATTTTATACTAACATAAAGAAGAATTGATGCATACCATATCAGTAAACAATATCGTTTTTATTAACAAGCCACAACGTGACAATTGTCATATGCCGCATTACTTGCATTGTCAGTATAATATCTATAATGATCAACAATAGCATAAATCTGAGATTTACATGTTACTAGCATCAATGATACAGTATAGACACTAAGACTGTAACATGCTTGTAAACATCAATCTTATTTCAATCAGGTAAACAATAACGACAAATCAGCCTACAATTACGTACATGTAATGTCCACTTGAAGCTCTGGAAGTTTCGAATGCCCTTTGAAATTGTAATTTCAAATCATTTCATTTCATTTATTTATTTGTTTAATCACAACACTCAGGTGATAATAGAAAGCACATAAAAAGTTACAAAAATACAAAGAGTTGTGAAATTAAGTGCTCTAAAAAACCTTTTTTTCTGTTTTTACAGAAAATAACGAGCTCATATCTTGTTCATTATCATTCATATGAATATATTTTATGCTGTATAAATCAAGTACATACCACCAATTCCCTTCCGGCTACTTATTGTCGTACTAAATCACACAATGATGTTGCATGTTTAGGATTAGGAGTGAAAGATTCTGTTCAGGCAACTCTTGAAATAACTATCACTGCAAACAAGTTTCTTTGTACTGAGAGTAAGAAATATATTGATTACATTAATAGTTATTTGACCCAACAATAATACCTGGTTATTGCAACACCAAGGCGTTGAATATTGGTATTACAGCATATACACGACTAGTGTTATAGTATAGGCACTTATTTTATTTACCAATTTAGGGAAAGGAAAAGTGTGTTATGACCTTCATTCTGGCTGTTTAAGAATATCGGTATTGTTATCGAATCGATGTCATTGATTTAGCTTTGCTGATTGGTTGGTTGAATAGATAACCTATATCTCTTCTTCCCGTAAAGCAACCTTACTTTTAGAAGTTAAATCTGCCGGCCTAAAACATTTTCCAGTATTAAAAGAGTATATAGGATCATTGTTATAAATGACAGGTCAGTCATGCCCAACCTCCTGCACAGTGCCCGACCGCCGTGTAGTGCCCGACACCAGAGCAGTCCCCAATTCCTGCGCAGTGCCAGATTCCTGTGATGTGCCCACCACCTAAGCAGTGTCAGGTATACAGGCAATGCCGACACATTTGCAATATCCGACCCATATGCAGTCCGCGACCTTGTGCTTTTTACGTGACACGGCCAAATGACACTACCAAACCAGCCCACTCTGACATACAAAACTCAAGTCAAGCGGGCCAGAAAAGAAAATACGCCCACCCACCAGCAGGGACAAACCCCCGACAACCCACTCGAACAATAAAAAAAAACACAAAAGGACGACCAGCACGCAGCGAAACTAAACACCCCTCTTCAGCACACCAACGTCAAAACCATAAGCATTACTCTCTAAGCTGTCACAGCCGGTCCTTGGGCACAGTCCATCACCCAATCGCCAATGATACCTTTTCAGATTGGTCACCAAGGCACTGTGGGCAATTCTCCATGCAAGATCACGGAGCCTGCAACTATTCAGCCTTGAATGCACCGAACGCCATACTTCGGCAGAATGACGTCCCTGTACAACAAAATGCATTCAAGGCCCTATCCTGCAAGGAACTGTGAACAATGGCCGGCCGTGACAGGTCAACAGGGGGCAACGCAATTAGAGCGGAGCAAATGACACGCACCACCCTGTTTGGAGTACTACTATACGGTTCTATGTTGCTAAACAGCCCCAGGATACATCAACGAAAGTGCATCCCGCCCCATAAACGTACAAAATATGAACAAGGCAATCTTGGGTCAGTTCCCGCTACAAAACAATTGCTTAAATAACAAAAAGGTCAATTTGCTTCCCAGATGAACTACACTAGCCCCCTCCCCCCCCCCCCACCATCTCCAGTTGTTGGTACTCCTGGCAGTGTATACAGTGTAAGGAATACACGACTCATAGACAGTGTATACAGTAAAAGGAATCCCCGATTCCTAGGCAGTGTGTACAGTGTCAGGAATGCCCGACTCTTTGGCAGTGTATACAATAAAAGGAATGACCGACTCCTAGGCAGTGTATACAGTGACAGGAATGCCCGATTCCTAGGCAGTGTGAACAGTAAAAGGAATGACCGACTCCTAGGCAGTGTGAACAGTTTAAGAAATGCCCGACTCTTAGGCAGTGTATAAGTTGTAAGGAATGCCCGACTCCCAGGCTGCTTGTATATTGTAAGGAACGCCCTCCTAGGTAGTATGTACATTGTAAGGAATGCCTGACCACTAGGCAGTGTATACAGTAAAAGGATTGCCCGACTCGTAAGCAGTATGTACAGTGAAAGGAATGCCCGAGTGCTAGGCAGTGTGTAAATATGACCAGTATTTAGAGACGTTCAAATATGTAATGACAGTTTAAATATCCCCTTCAATGTTTTGTCTTTAATGTTTTCCGTGTTGTACTCCTTTGCCTCCTGCACCCTTCCCATCCCCTCCTTTCGACCAGTTACATACCGCGGACATGGGTGGCGTTACAATATCAGCAAACCCCATCTGATACTCATGACCGTGTTAAATCATGCAATGATGTAGTATATGTAAGAGCCCTGGATTCTGTTCAGTCTACTTTAGAATTAAAGAACAACTACTACAAGCAAATTTGTACAAAGAGGAGTAAAAATAGTGATTCCATATATTGTCATTTGTCCCCACACTCAAACATGGATAGCTCAATACACGATTGTTAAATATTGGTATGATAGCAAAACCATTACCATATATACATGATGTAAATATTCGCAATACTGACGAGTATACCATATTGTTCATGGTACATAACCAATACATAATGACGTTTGAGAAACACAACATAACATCGTTTATACAACCATTCTATTCCAACAACATTCTCGGTATAATATGTGTACACGTACGGAGACTTCTAATGAACTTGCATGTTTCATTTCTTAATTACCGTGTAACACGGTTTTTCGATTTGCTTATTTTAGAAAAACAAAAATACACGCGAGCGAAAGCAATAACGACTTTTCTTTATGCCAAATTTTCTTGGCAGAATACATTCTATAACTGATTAAAAGAAATTTATTTGGTTAACAAATCTGGAAAGGCGTCTTCGTTTGATAAATTGTATAGTGAAGTGTACCCCATATTACAGAAACAACGGGAATTACAAGGACCATAGTCATTTAAACATCGGTAGGGACACGTAATTCAACTGTGGATTTAAATAGGTATCAATGGTTTCTGAGGTTTATGTAAATTGGACGTCGTTTCCCTAATTGAACAATGCACTTCGTTTAGTTGGTAACTGATTCTAACATTTGAATAATAGTTCATGTTTGCTTAACTGATTACAACACATAAAAGGACGGAATTATCAACTAATTTGTCACGATCTCATCCTCTGTTAAAGATTTATCTTCAAAATTGAAAAAACAAGTTTGCAAAACCACAAGAAGTTAATTATAAATACACTAAACATTTAAAGAAGGCAGGTGATAGGCAGTACTGCAACCGCAGTGTTGTGGTATGACATGTATTGCGTTTTAAATTTATTATAGTGCCGCTTAATTTTGTTAGCAATACTTTTATCTAAGTACACTTAGATAAAAGTACACAGGAATAAATCTAGAGGCCCTGAAGATGGCGACATCTTTGTTCCTACATATATCGCTCTGGTATTACTAAATAAAACAATAATCAAATTCAGCACCGAGACTTGTGGTAGTTTCATTGAACATTCGTTTTGCCATAATATACGAAACGTATAATAAATATATCTAAACAAATTGGCTTGTAAATAAAATCTTTATAAACGATTGACTATCTTCTGTATTTTAACCTTTACTCTGTAAATCTTCGCTGAGAGATAGATTTTTCTCGATAAATGCGAAGTCAAATCTAAAGTTAGACAAACCAAACTACAGCCAATAATACTTTATATTTTGTTTTGTAATTTATTTTAGCTAAAATTATTTTTGTTTTATACCATCAGGTTGATGAAGTAGAAACAGTCAGGAAACTATGTAAAGAAAATGTGGAAATTTGCTGCGATGACACTGAGTTACTACAGAGATGTACTATAAAGCTTCTGAAGAACGCATCTTACTATGACGTAAGTTAGTAACCGTGGCACGCCGTTTGCACAATACAGTATAACAATTATGTTTTATTGTTTAAATAACAGGAAGACTATATATAGCACATATTTTATTGTCAATGTACATTCTAAGCAATTTCTGTGAAAAGAACAGGTTGTTTTGGATGGAAAAAAAATACCATAACACCACACATAGAGATTAAACATTTGTCGTAGAATATCAGTTGAATGTATGTATTTATAGCAGAATACTTATGATGAAAACTGTCTTTAACGGGGAGTATAATGATTTGATATCCAATATTTAACCTTTATGTGAATGTGCACTCTATTGCTGCTTCCTTTCCAATGGACATACATTATAAACTGCTCAATATGTCATTTGTAGTATAGGTGTTACATAAAATGTGTGGGTTATGTGATTTCGGTGCATAATTATGCACACAATGTGTCTAATTAACCGATTAGATTGTTCGATATATTGAAATATTAGAATTCTAAGTTCTTGAATTCTCGATTTGAATGTACTCGTTAAAATCACGACACCGTTTTCCACAAACTGTCCCGAGTCTCAGAGTCTTGCCTGCCGGTATTCTACCATAAAAACTCGTTTACCAGTTCACTCAATGACTACGCCTTTGATTAATGCCTTTGATTTATGCCTTTGATTTATGACCCCGATTTATGCCTTCGTTTTATGACTAGAATGCAGAACATTGATACTCTCGATTTGTATTATTGCATACAAATAATATTGGGTAATATGTATGTGTATGTATCAACAGTTGGTTTGGACAGAGCTTGCCAGTGACCTGTAAATAAGACTATGCTACGTACGTTTGCTAATTTAAGCAGGAAATCAATCAATAACCTATTTTGGTAGTAATCAAACATGTCCGTTCATTACATGTTTCGGTTTTTCGTTTCACCCTCCGAGAAACGTGGTAACGATTTTTATATGTAACGTTAACAATTGGTGTCACATGTGTTTTTTTGAAATAATCGACTGCACCGTTTCATTTAATATCTTTATGAATGGTTTGCCAATATTAATTCGTTTCTCATAGCCTTGAGTATTTGCTATATCGCCACTTTTGGAGTAGTAACTCTTCCTGATTAGGGTAGTAGCACTTATCGCAACGCGACCTAAAACAGCCTAGACCAATCCCAGGACAGCAGCAAGTGTAGCAACAACATATTTGAAAAAAATTCCATTGAGACAAAGGTTATACTTGCTTATCCCTTTTCGACAGTGTGCAGTATATTTATTTCTCTGTTGTACGGACTTTTTGTACACGTACCTGTTGCGCAACACCTCCTTAGTAGGGGTGGCCTTCCCCGTTGGTTAGCCCTTACAGCTTTTTCATTAAGCCCCCACCACTATCTGGTGGTCCACCCGTGGATTAGCCACCTTTTCGTACCCCCAGTTTTTCTCTGAGGGTAGCTGGGAGAGTTTTTTCCCGCCTCAAGGCAGACGTCTTTGGCCTTAGCGTGTTAGGTTATTTGGCAAGGCTCAGTAGCGTGGGTGTCCTAACCTAGTTACTGTACGTGTTACGCACCCCGGCTTGGCCCCCCGCTTTCGCAAGTGCTTCCTATGCTTCCTTTCGTCGGGAGGCCTGTGCCCTTTGCGCTGGTCTCCATATGCCTTGAGGGGCTTAATGGAAGACTTTAGGTGGGATTTTTATTGTATTATTCTCTTTGCATGTTTTTCTCTTTCACTGAGTGCAGTCTACAGGTGTTCTTATTAATAATAAAGATTTACACTTATCACTTCTGTATTCTCTTGTTCAATTGAGGTCTTATTCCTTGTTTTGTGTGTCGTTCCGTTAACCCCCAAGAAAGTGGGGTGATTGTATGCACGTGTTCTTTATTCCTCAACGATCCTTTCAGATGGCGTCTAAGAAAACCAAAGCGTCCATGAAATGCACAACGTGCTCACTCTTTAAGACGAGGAAGAGTATGGGAGCGGGATGAGCTTTGCCCCATGTACAGACCCTGCTCCCGACGAGAGCCCTGCTACCTGTGTCACCTCCCCAGAGAACTGGCAGGAAGCAGAAACCTGGATGTCGGCCCACCTTGAAAAGCTCCAGTCACCGACCTCCGTGTGGGGTGCGTTAGAAGGGGATAAACAGTTGCCCAAAGCACTGGATGTGCCCCCTTACTAGTATAGGCGGTGGCCGAGAATACTACTAGTGCCAATTCAAAGGCAAGGGGCAAAACGAAAAGCAATTAGACTCAAATGGACCGCCAGTCTGGGAGAGGAGCCTAACCACCCGTCCTCGGAACAAGACCCTCCAGACCTGCAGCTAGTTAGAGACCGGGATTTGCGCCGATCACCGCTACTGGTCTGACCGCGGACCAGGAGGAGATCCCCGCGTCACCGCATCCCCGTCCCGGACGAGTCCTCCCAGGACTCTGGTGATGGTTACAGACAGGGCAGCGCCGGACCGCTCAAAAAAAGAGGTCCCCTAAGAGGATGGCACGTCCAGCAACCTCAGGCGGACCGAGAGCGGTTGCTCTCTCAGATCTCCACGCTCTGTCTAAGTCAAAGTTCTCCAAACTGAACCCGCCAAGACCCCAATCTTGCATGCCAGCGGCGACAAGACCACCCACCGGCTCCAGACGGTCCAGAGGTTGCTAACACGGCTACACTTCAGCAAGGCCGACAAACATACCAGGGACCGTAGACCACTCTCTCCCAGATGCAGACAAGGCCATTCAGGCTGGAGGCCTCAGGGCTCTATCCGTCCGTGGGGGTACTCGAGACCGACCTCGAGGCGCGGGAGGACTGGATTTGGACCACACAGCGCTCAGCTGTCCAGATACTTCTTCGACACCCGGCCTTAGGGGTGCACACGATATCACAGATTACCCGATGGTAGGGGGAGACTTTTGCAATACACCCAACGTTGGGTAATTTTGGGCCAGGATTATTGGGTTTTTGTAGTGGTATCCACGGGGTACCGCTTTATAGTTGCTCATTACACCCCACTTACCCCCAGAGGGCGGAGGAAGGAAAACCACGCCAACACCCTACTACCCGACCCCGCTCTAAAGACAGAAATCATGGCATTATGGACAAGGGCGCAGTAGTGAGGACAACGGGAAGAGAGGGACCCCTCTTCTGTTCGTCTGTCTTCCTCACATTAAAATAAAAGACAAGCCCTAGAGGCCAATCCTGAACCTCCAGCCACTAAACAAAGCGTTAATAAACTGACACGCTTCAGGATGCAGACACTCTCCATCATCACCCATGCCTCAACAAGGAATGTGGGCGTCGACAGTGGAGCTGAAGAACGTTTACCTTCACAAACCCATTCACCCGTCTCACCAAAGCTTCTTCACCTTCAACTACGAGGGTATTCACCCGTGTAGCAGGCGTGGCAGTAAAAGAACTTCGCCGCAGGGGGATTCCACCCTGACATCGGTCACCTCAGATGCACTCACAGTATCGGAACCTGATCCCACACCCACAAAGGCCTCCACAGCGACAAACTCGAGGCAGTATCAAGAGCGCTCCATCATTTCAGGGATTACATCAAAGGCCACACTGTCACGGTGTTTACCGACAACACTACAGTGGTCATCTACATCAACAGACTGGACAGCACCAGATCGATGGTCCTCTGCCAAGGGATGTAGAAACTCCACTGGTGCAAACAAGAAGATATCCTGCTCAGGTCCTCCCACATCGAAGGGAAAGTCAACCAAGTTGCATACGCATTTTCCAGGGGCACAACCAACCCGACAGAGTGGGCCTTAGAACAACGCACACAGCTCTTCAGCATATTTGATCGCCAAATACAGACCTCTTTGCAAAAATCAAGAATGCAAAGCTCCCCACCTTCTTCCACCAGGGCAGACACATCTCGACAATCAGAAACTACCGGTCAGCAATAGCTGCAATCCACTCCTTGACGGGTCTATCCTTGGCTCCAAGACACCATCGCAGCAGTCATCCGAGGCATGGGTTATCGGAGACCACTGACCTGAAGACGCCCACGCTCATGGAGTATCAACAGGCTACTCATAAAAATGGCCATCACTCCGATTGGATCGGCGTCCTTACGCCACCTGATACACAAGACGGTATTACTGGTAGCCGCAGCATCAGCCAGGAGACAAAGTTATCTACATGCTCTCTCCGTGGCAAAGGGGCATACCCGATTCGACAATAACGGCGTTCGCCTCATCCCTGACCCAGCGTTCCTAATTAAGAACCAAACACTAGACCTCGTTCCAAGGCACATCTTCCTCCCCAGACTCTCTCATTTTTCCTCGTTCAGAGAGGCAAACTATGGTGTCCTGTCCCGGCGTTTATTGTCGATCTGGTCTCCTTACTTCAGTGTCGACTAAACTTTATGTAAAACATACGTTTTTATGATTATCTTTATTTTATTCATTGTCAGGTACCCCTTAAACTTTAGGTAGGTTTCAAGTTGACAATATTTGTGTTATCACAAACATTATCAGCTGTTTAAAACAAAAAGAAATGACAGAATTACATTAAGGGAAATGTCAACTTGTTTTACAAGCATATATGGTGTTAATCGTATGTAGTTATTGATTTGATCTTTCCATTTACTCCTTGTAATTATTGTTTACCTACCCACCCACCCCGCCCAACCCCTCCCTCGGACCTCTTTGCAAATATGTGCACCGCGCAATGCCTATTTTAAGAATTTCTTTTAACAGTAGGGACGTCAACTACGATTAGTACTCCTAAGCGTCATTTAGACATTAAATTTCGAGAAAGATACATTATTACTATAAAACCACTGTTCCTGGATCCAATACCTATTAAATTTGTTATAATATCCCATTCAGTCATAACGATTATTTCCATACAGACAATGCAAGTGATTTATGAATATTCAGAATATTATAATAATAAATTATATAGGCTGAAATTATATTGAGAAAACTAATTTCAGTAAAACTGCAAGTTCCTGACAAGCCATTGTAATTCCTTTTTTCTCCTTACAATCTAGCATCTCCATGATGAACTCCAACCAGTAATAGTTCAAGCTTTAAGTCGAGTAAAACTACTTTCAAATAAAAGCTGAATGAACCCAACAAGTCGCTGCGAAGGATATATATTTAAAGACTACGTTATCACTCAATGTTGAACTCGAATTTGAAAAATTGTAGTATAATATATTGAGTAAAATAATATCTATAATACCAAAATTCCTGAGTGTATGCAAACATGGATACTCGTATACTACTCTTTAGTATGTGTAAAAGTAAGTTGGCCTGACGTTTCGATCCTAGCAGGATCTTCATGGAAGGCTAAATGCCAAGTAACAGTAACAGAAGGGACAAAAACACGCACAGAATACAGACAGGTTAATGAGCATGGTGAACACAAAGAGATAGATGTAAGGGGATCAGTAGACAAGGGATGGAGAGAAGAAAGAAAGAAACCAACAGGGGTAGAGGAGAGGTAGGAGATAAACTGTACAGGGACAAAGAGAGGATTAAGTAGGGAATAAACTGGAGAAGGACAAAGACATAAAGGTGTGGAGAAAAAAGGGTGGAAGAGAGCTATGAGAAGAGGAGTGATGGGGGGGGGGGGTGGGGGGAACAAGGGGAGTAGGAGGGGGACAGAAGAAAAGTTAGTCATGTCCTTCCTGAATGTTGAGCCCATGAGGTTGAATGGTGCGAAGGCGTTGCATCCACAGCCTCTCTGCTGCTTCGTACTAGGTCAGGACGGGCTACCTAAGGATTCAATCCCCTGTATGGACATGTCGTTAATGGTATGGTTGGGAAGGTTAAGGCAGATTTCACAGTAAAGAGGTCCAATTATACTTTTCAAATATGAGTTGAGGTAATGCAATATATTCAATTTAAAAAAAAATTGTGATACCAGAATTATGCAGTTATATGATTGTAGAAATAAAAAAAATAATGATCTTTATGTGGTGTCTTTTTTATCTGTGTCCGAAGTATTTTTATTAAGTGGAACTATATATTGTGGACGGAATAGGGTCCCATATGTTTATACACCTCAATTTCTTGAGGCCTCCCTTGTTAAATGACCCACCCCTTCAAATATTGTCCACCATTTTTTAAAACAGGATAGTGGAACAAAACAAAAAATAGTTAGTTTTGGTTCTACTCCCCATTCAATTTTCTCTAATCAGACATTGAAATTCTTAACCTTGAACTTCTAAAATTCTGTCCAATTTGTGATCAAATGTATATCTATCATTTCCTTCAAAACAAAGAAACAAATTCTCCCGTCAGTCAATGTGATTACAACATTGGTAATCGCCCGTCATCATCTTGTCCAAAACATGGCAGTAATTGTAAAAATGTGTGAGTTATAAAGCAATCTTTGATGTCGAACGTTATGTCTGTCCAAACTTCCATGTCACGTTCGCTCGATCACCAAAGAAACTTCATTGAAGGTGAACGAACTTATCGTCATCAATGTTCTGTTATCGCACGATTATTTAGTCTGTATGAAGTCAGTCTTCAATTGTGTTAGGCCAAACATTTTCGTAAGTACAAAACGTAACGAAAAAAATCACATTTTGACAACTTCCGTCCAACTGCGTGACGTTCGATTTACCGTTACGTTCGCAGAATTTAACTTAGGAAAAGTATTAAAACTTTAAACTTAAAAGTTTTGTTGGACTGGTGGTATGGATAAGTTGATTTATTTTGACCGTCTGCTACAAAGTAACCTTACTTCCATGTGTACATATAGCACTCTGTTAACGATAGGTCAAAACAATTATTTGACAAGGCGAACGTAACGCTCCTAAAATGCGAACGTAACGCGGGACGGACAACAATAACTTTAATGTGTGGGTATACCGGTTGCGCGAAATTTTGTAGTACTTATCCCTACACCTCTTGTCATTGATCGCAAATTTTGATGCAAAAGTATTTTAGGCTCAGCCACCCACTAAACCTCTTCATATCACTATTCTTTAGTAGTGTTTGCACGGGGTATCCGCGATACTACCCGATTCCTAATTTATTACCCGAATCCTACGCATTGTGAATTTTTTTTTTTATTATTATTATTATTATTATTTTTTTTTTTTTTTTTTGCAAACCGATGGTTAGGCAAAATTCCCATTGACTTAGTGTGGTGT
>JAIPMN010263892.1:0-12327 GCA_020650975.1 Apostichopus californicus
TTTTTTTTTACCACAGGCTCATCCCTGCTATCAAAATTAGACTTTGCTTAGGGGCTAGAGCCAGGTTGACCAGACGTCCCGTATTTTACGTGATCGTCCCGTTTTTCGGTCATTTGTCCCGCGTCCCGTATTGAACCCCCTGGGACGCACCATGAACAGAAAACAAACAAAAAATGTTACTTGTCTTTTTTTCGATTATAGGCTATAGTGACAATAGTCAATTTCCAGAACATGAGATTTCAAAATACAAAATGCTTAGATGCGACTTACAAGGCCTGGCAAGTGCCATTTCCAGCGATCTGGGAGGCCTTAATCGGCCAAAAATTTTTTGTACGCTTCGCGCCAACTCATGGTGGCGCTACGCTTAGATAGTTTGCATAAAAGTTTCGCCCCCCCCTTGGCAAATTCCTGGCTACGCGCCTGGATGGTAGAGACATTTCTTCCTTTTGAGGGACAGGAAAAACAATATATTCTGTTCCCTATATATGTATGCATTGTGGATAGCTTGAGGTAACCCTGTCACATTACAAACTTTCAAATAGAAGTCCTTTAGATGATGCGTTCTGTTATAGTACCAGCAAAGTGTATTCGTGCGAAACGTTTCCAAAATAGCCGGTTAAGGGTTCGGTGATTACTGCTTGCTGTTACTGATTTGCTTCGACTTTCCCATTTGACGATAAGAATTTTGGCTCTCAGCATGATCAGCGTTTCACGGAAGAGAGGTCAAGCTGTCACCTTACAGTAAAAGTGCATTATTAATTTTTGTTCCCTTGCAGAAGACAAAAGGGGTTCGGGTTTGTGTGAATCTGTGTGTGTGTGTGCGTGTGCTGTAATGTATGTATGCGTGTAATGCCTCTTGTTAAACATTATAACTCCAAAGGTGCAGAAAATGTTTAAATCTTGCTTGCATGTTTCACATTAAATTAGCTCATCTAAATCATGGTACTATGCCTATTTAGAGCTTTTGTGTGTTTTTGGAAATTTAAAAGGCGTACCGAGCTTTCAGAGCTATTATGGAATTGATATATCATGTTCAGACTGTAGAATATATATAACGGCACCTTCAACGCACCTACCTGTTAAAAATTGTTAAAATGGGACATAAAACAAACTTCCATAATTTCCTTTTTTATGACTGGACGGTACATTGGACTAAATACACAAAAATCAACTGAATTACCACTAAACAGTATACAGTGGGGTTACAAAGTACCTTTGGTATAGTATATGATAAATTAGTTTTTAGCCCAACTAGTTTTAGCTTTTGTCATGGCAATGCATCTGTCTGTCAGTCAGTCTGTCTGTCAACAGTTGTTGAAAGGCCACCGTGGGCATGCTGTTTGATCGTTTCTTGTCAAACTTGTTGAGGTAATGACGCATATCAACAAGTTGATACTCATGCTAGCAAAAAGTAGGTCAAATGTCATTTGGGGTCAAAGAGATGTCAAATAGTGGAAATCACGCAAAAGCCTACTCCTCCTTGGGTTAATTTTGATTTTTATCAAACTTGGTCACAGTGTACGGTTAGTGATTGGTCATAAAAGGTGTTGTGTTCTTACTTTTGATGTCAAAGGTCAGCTGAGGTCACATGAGGTCATAACGTGAAATTCATATCAAAGCCTACTCCTCTGACATTATGTGTAATTGTGATTTTATTTGGCCATGAGTTATTGGGCCACAAAAGTGATTCATTTGTAATGTGGTCAAAGGTCATCTCAGATAATCACAGTGATATCAAATACTGCCCCAGAAACATTTACAAAGATGTGGTCAATGTGTGGTTTGGAGTATCACCAGCTGGGTTTCTTAACTAGGTTTCCTTCTCAACTGGGCCCAACTAGGTTCTCAACTGAGACTCCTCTCAACTAGGTCCTACTGGGGTCCTGTCATTGTAACTGAACTGAGCTTTTCAACTAGGATTTCTGTCAACACAATGCCTGAGCTGAGTCTGGATGTTACTGTAAAGCAGGCACAACTGTGCCTCAACAACATGATGTTAAGTTTATACTAAATCTTACAGTATAGTTAGACATCTTGAGATAATGCTTTTACAAACCAGCATGTCAACTACTTACACTCCCACTCACAACATACACGTACATACCAGCTTCACTACATGAGGAAACAGTACAAGACAAACAGTATGCTTGCAATACAATATTATTTTGTTAATTCTTGGAGAACAACTAACCATTACATACTTTGTTCAATGTCTCTTTGACATCAGGTAGTTTGTAGTTGAGCTACTGCGTCATAATTTAGCGCTGTAGTTTGTTTTTATACCTCGGTGTGGTGGTGGTGTTGTAAACAAACTAGTGCTATCCCCTGTGTAGCAATTATTAAGCTTATATTCATTCATACTTAGTAAAGATTCCTAAATCCTATTGGTCCATTCAGGTCAGCTGACCGTGGTTAATCCTGTGAGTAACGCACGGTAAAATTACGGGGCATCACTTTAATAAATCTTTGGTTATATGTAACCAAAAATGTTTTGTTTTATGATTTTTCCCCCACACAAATGGTAGTGTATGAATGAACGGGGTTAATCAACGGTCTAGCGTGCGTTACTCACATGATTAATGCACTCCGGGTGTTAATGCTATCGCTGAATGCACTCGGGCTCCGCCCTCGTGCATCGCTTGCATTATCCCCCGATCGTGCATTAATCCTGTGAGTAACGCACGCTAGACCGTTGATTAACCCCTTATTAATCAAAGCAAGAAATTTGAAATGTTGAGTTTTAATGATAGTATGAGGTGTGATTGAGATATATGAACAAAGTATAGTTGACTAATTATTTCTTTTCAAAGTGAACATTTTACCTATCATGTAATCCAGACAATTATTGTATGTAAAGCACTCTTATCAGAGTCTCTCATTCCACCAAGTCAGTTTATCACTTGTAATGATAGGTAACTGTGGAAGAACATAGAGAGAGTAAATGATTTTTACTCTCTATATGTTCTACCATAGCTACCTATCATTACAAATGATTTTTACTCTCTATATGTTCTACCATAGCTACCTATCATTACAAATGATTTTTACTCTCTCTATGTTCTACCATAGTTACCTATCATCCCAAATGATTTTTACTTTATATGTTCTTCCATCTAGCTACCTATCATTACAAATGATTTTTACTCTCTATATGTTCTTCCATAGTTACCTATCATTACAAATGATTTGTACTCTGTATATGTTCTTCCATAGATATATACCTATCATTACAAATGATGTTTACTCTCTCTATGTTCTACCATAGTTACCTATCATTACAAATGATTTTTACTCTCTATATGTTCTACCACAGTTACCTATCATTACAAATGCTTTTTACTCTCTATATGTTCTTCCACAGTTACCTATCATTACAAATGATTTTACTCTCTCTATGTTCTGCCATAGTTACCTATCATTACAAATGATTTTTACTTTATATGTTCTACCATAGTTACCTTTCATAACAAATGATTTGTACTCTTTATATGTTCTTCCATAGATACCTATCATTACAAATGATTTTTTACTCTCTCTATGTTCTACCATAGTTACCTATCATGATACATGATTTTTACTCTCTATATGTTCCCCCACAGTTACCTATCATTGGGATGGTTCTGCTTCTACTCTGCAAGAAAACCTGTCTAGATCCTATACTTGGCAGAGGTCAAGCCTCCACTTTATTAGTCAACAGAGCACTGTATGAAGACCTCGACAAAGGTATATATCAAAGCAATAATTGCTTGTTTTGACGTCAGGTGACAATGCGGTCACTAAAAAGCTTTTAATGTCTTATTTTCGTTCTAGTGTCGATCGTGTTTGTAGAGAGAGCGGAGAGACTTGATCTATGCCTAACAGGACTCGTCGCAGTTATACGAGCACTATCGTAAAATTGACATCTTTCTTTCTCTTCTCGTTACTGCATACATGTCATCCTGACAATATTGATTGCATTATAGCTGTATTGTCTAGATGTGTATTAGTTCACATTAGTAAAGTGTGTTTAGATAGTTAAATCTGGGACAATTGAACTATTGGTCAAGTGATAATAAGCGATCATGGGATCAGCATTCAGCTATCTCCAGTTAGATCTGCTGCGAAATTGTTGTAATTTAGTCCATGTCTGTCATGTAAATTACCCGAATCAGGCAGTATTCCGATTTGTGCAGTGTTTTCAAACTATTGGGCTAACCAACGAATGCTATACATGGATTAAAGGGATTACATAAAGTCCTGATATGTAGAACAAAGTTTCCTTTTGTGACAGACTAACTTGTAAGGCATTCTCCTTATTAATACAAATATTAACAGTTAATTTTTGCATTCCAAACAAATGGTATAGTCCAAAATCGGTCCAATCACCTGGACAGACTATAATGTTATATTTTACAGCACTACTCATTTACCTGTCTCCGAGCTACGTTTGCAATTTCATCATCTATCCAATCCGCTAAGTGGTAACGCACCGCGCCCCGTGAATCCATTCAAAGACTCCGCCCACTCAACCATTTAGCAGTTAACCTTTAGATGCATTTTCCACAGTTTTCATTGCCTGGAATTTTGTCTGGGTTTTTAGTCTGGTTTTTTTTTTTTTCGTTTTTCTTGTGTAAAAAGGTCTGAATCAATTTTCAAATAATTATGAAAATTTGCATTCTAAACGAATCTAATAGCTCAGATGTGTCGAATACCTGGACAGATTTTTAATGCTATATTTTTTGTCATCATACCAATTAGAGATATCTGAATGTTTTTAAAACAAAAGCTATGAAGTACTTCCAAACAAATTTTAAGAAAGGAAATACTAAACAGCTAAAGGACTCAACTTAATTGGATGGATCTGCATCAAAACTGCTAAAAACTGCTAAAATATCAAAATGTCTTGCAAATATGTCATGTGCTTGTATGTTTGTGTAATATGAACCTTAGTTAATGTCTTCTGTATCATATTTTCATTCTTGTTTCTTTTCTTTCTTTCCACAGAACCGTCGAAGGAGAAAACATTCGCAGATGACCATGTATTTTCTTCAAAAAAAGTAGTCTTGATAATATTTTTGATATGTTTAATTCTGTTCCTATACGATGGCTTACAGGTAAGAAACAATTCTTTAAGGTATATTAGTTTTATGGAAATGAAATGAGCATAACATTATTCAGTTTGAACAAAGCTTACAGCCTTGTAAAGAATGATTTTTACATTGTGTTAGCTAAGTACTCAGTGGTGGCTTAAGCCGCAGCGATTTAAAACGACTAAATCCTTGTTAAGCTGCAATTAATACAAATCGATATGTGAGCGATGTCAGAATTTTGAGTATTATACTTTTTTTCTCAGTTTTAAAGATACTCAAACTAGGATATAAGGAATCCATCATTTGTAAATTAATTTGTAAACAGTTGTGATTTTAACATGTCATCGATAATAAACAAAAGTGTTACGTCCCACGCTGTGGTTCATGTCAAATAATAGAGCGAGCTGGATCTCTTCCAAAATGCAATGTACAGCTTTAAAAAAAATAACAACTTTAATATCAGTACAAAAACATGGATAAGACATCCTAATGTCCTATGAATGGCAATATCCCATAGACCTGTCACACTTTAATGACAATATCCCATAGACCTGTCACACATGAATGGCAATATCCCATAAGCCTGTCACAGTTGGATGGCAATATCCTATCGATCCAGTCACACATAAATGGTAACATCCCATAGACCTGTCACACATAAATGGTAATATCCCATAGACCTGTCACGCATGAATGGCAATATCCCATCGACCTGTCACAGATGAATGGCAATATCCCATCGACCTGTCACAGATGAATGGCAATATCCCATCGACCTGTCACAGATGAATGGCAATAGCCCATAGACCTGTCACACATGCAGGTTAGAGAGTAGATGGTATTAAACAAAAATGACTTGCAAATTTGCTTCATTTATGCACAACTCTCTTAACAATTATTGATCACAGAGATGATGAGATATTAAAAATGACATATTTAAACAGATTCATAGCCGTGGACCACCTTTTAATCATCCACATGATTCCTCCAAAGTATTTGACGTCACAAACTCAATTTCATGCTTTCATCCCACTTGAAGAGAAAGGTTTAAAAACTCCTCCAGCTGTTGTTTTTTTCCTGTTATCCTAAAAGCTTCTTTGTTTTTTAAATCTTTTGTTTTATGTTATTCTGTGAGACATGATGTATGCCTGACTCATCGGCAGACTATAACCCCATTTGCTAAAAAGCCAGTGTTTAATTTGCAATCTATACTCTGATATTTTGATGCCATTAATCAAGACACCCAGAGAGGAGGAGGAGGAGGAAGAAGTCGAATACAAGGCCTTATTCTTTTCTTCTTCCTTTCTTTGCTATAAATGCTTTGTGTAAATTAAGTCCATGAATCAGATACTTTAAACACGCTTGATGGGGTGGATCCAATCAGTTATTGACCCTCGCTTTTAAAGATACCCATTGGAGTGAGTATATATGTAAGTTGTCTAATGTGTCTAGGAAGCTTATAGGAGCGGTATAAAGTGAGTGAAAAATAAAAGAAGCTTGTTAGAGTGACTCAGCAATATTTTCTGCCTGAAATGACACAAGGTGTATGGAAGTTATCATATCACTTTTCAAAGTATTCTTCAACAATTATCGAGTTAATTTTTTAGTCGAATATACTGTTCGAGAGTATGTAATATGGCTTCATATTGTTGTTATGACAAGACAAAAAAAAACTAAAATAAAATGATGTACCAATTTTACTTGATATCTCTCAGTATAACAAATGATCTAGCCACTTATTACCAGAATTACTCCTGGTAAGATTCAAGTGTTTCTAAGTCATCAAGCTTTTAGGTTAAATGGATTAGAAATTTGAATAAATTCATGTAATGAAGAAGTCTGATGCTGATGGAAAGTTCATAGGTTTACAGTTAGTAACAGGTGACATGGTAAACTGTGTCCAAGAAGTAAAGCGTCATTTTTTTCCCGTCAATACGAAAGACGTCAGCATAATACATTACACAACAAGTTCAATTGTGCCTTAGTAGGTTATGTTGTGGAAAATTTTCTTTTCTTTGGAAAACATGTATATGTTCCATGTAACGTCTTGGAGATTATTACTAAAGAATTTTATCGACCAAAAAAAAAAGGTCGTAAATTTTGTTTGAAATAAAAATGAGAGAAAGATGGACTGAAGAAGAAACATAAATATTTCGGTTGAACTTTTTCAGTATCGAGCAAAGCTAGATCGATGAAAGGTTTTTTGTGTTTTACTTTGCATGGCGAATAGAAGTATAAAGTCTTCTTAATTTCAAGAATAGCAGGATGGGTATAAAGCCCTGCTGATAGACAGATCCGGTGCTCTCGTAGAATACAAATTGCTCCGATAGCAATCGAGGCAAAGTTATTCGAGTGGATGATGCTTGAAGTGATGCATATCAATTGATCCGCGCTCGTTTAGCAAATCACCGGTTGTTTTTCAGTCGACTTAACAAGATCTGATGGGGTGAGAGATGACCTAGAAGGTGTACATACTTTGATGAGATGCAGAGTGGTGACAGGTGGTTTGATGACGTCTCATTATCTCTGATTATTAGTCACGGCTCGAGTTAAAAATGTGCTCGTAATACACGTTGATGCATGAAACATCTTGTGTGTGATGAACCATTCTTGCAAGCATATCGCAGCTGTAGCCTGATTGATGCTTAGTTTTAGCCCATGTACGTATTTTAAATAGTGTAGAATGATTCATATGGAGGTATTGCATAGCAAATTGCTACTTTATGCAATCATCCAAACATGCTGTTAAAGTGAAACTATTCACAGCATTTTTTTTTTTTTACATAAAACTTCTGTTTTCTTTACTAATATTTTAGGGTCATACAAAGTACTCATAATTGTCATAGTAACTTGAAGAAATGACTTTCGATCTGCAGTGATTGTTCCCTGATTCAGATAGCTATACACTATTTACTCTTCTATATGGTTGTGTCTTGAGTCAATTTTTCTTTTGGTTTACTACAAAGGAACTTTCAGTTTTAGTAGATATCTCGGAACAAGTATTTTCAAAATATGTCCAAGCATGGATTATCTCAATTTGGGAGGGGGAGGGGAGGGGAAGGGAGGGGTGGTCACAGGTGTGTAGGAGCAAATGATAGAAGTACAACTTCAAGTTTACTGACAGAATCACATGTACACTTTCTGTATATGAATTTTTATTTTTAATTTTAGGATGGGAGAAATTTAGTTTTCCCACAAACTTTACAAAATAGCTAACTGTTAGTATTGTGCTTTTTTACTCACATTTAAATCACAGGCAGATGGATTGGAATGAATCCAAATAATATTTAGACAAATTTGCTATAATATTTATGATATCTTGCAACACATTCATTATAAAACATGTATGACCTTTACTGCAAAAAGTAGAATAAAATGGATTCAAACCACCCTCAATGTAATGTAGGTACAACACTGTAATATTAATAGAAGCTCGATGTGCTATCTTCAACTTGTGTCTACCTCTATCGTATATTCAGTACCATCGATGTACAGTAGTATACATTACTCCACAGCAAGTTGAATTATTCATAGCGTGCAGGAATATCATTTCTGCACGTCCATGATACTGAATTCTCCGCTATCATAACCAGTAATGGGGTCTTTCCTGAGTTAAGCTATTTGAAATCATATCACTGAGAAGGTCATATTACTTATATACAGTATCATCCACAAAAATTTAAAATTTACACGATGGAGAGAAAGCTTCTTCCTTACTTTATAGCTGGCAGTTGTCATGGATACATGAAAGTCAGTAGAGATGACGCAATCTGAGGCTGAATCTAACCCATGCTGCGGCAGTTTTAAGTTTAAAGCGATCTGTGATTATTTAATGGACATGAATGAATGCCGTTGGAATATATGTCAAACATGTAACAGTTCTGACTATTAACTTGATAGAAATAACCATAATGTGAAAGTTTCTAATGTGTTCTGTAAATTGTGGATTATGCCCCTTTCATCTCCCTGCCCTCCAACCCTTAAAAAGGATAAACCTATAATAAGTCATGTGACGACCAAATGTTATTAAACAACGGTACATTTGTACAAAGCTAGTGCACATTGGGCAATCTCCCGTCCTCATGTCTAACTTTCCGTCGATGAGATGTGGAATTTAGACTTTTGGATATTGGGAACATTGTTAGATAGTAATGGGATGTCAAACATGTTGATTGGCTTTCATGAGGACCTTGTAAGCATTTAGGGGAAAGAGATCCTGAACTCTTGCACATCTTCTCCGTAAATTGACATTTTGACAATGCATCGTAGACACACACTGCTGTATTGTTTTTAAGCTCAACGAACTCTATCGTAAATTGTTTACCTCTAAGAATCCCCTTTAAAGCTATTGCATTCATCTGTCTGGACGGATATATACTGTCAGAAATGACATTCATTTGGTCTGGAGAGGGTGTTGAGGATTGTCAACACTAATGATATCCAGGGACGTGGGTAAATACTAAATTCCATACAAGATATTCTTACAAGGTTTCCTTCAACCTTAAAAAGTGATAAACCGTCACTCCATATTAATTAAACCAATGCAAAGATTATTTAACTTCAATTACACACCGGCTAGCCGCATTGTGTCTCTCGTGTTTTGTATTTCTACTCTGACGAAATGAAAAAGAAATGGAATTGTACACTTTCCTTTCCTTTTATTTCCTTTCCTTTCATTTTCTCGTCCCGACAGGCTGGTTATGGAGGGTTCATCTTTGCCTATGCAGTTCGTAACAGCCATATAGAAGTGTCGGCCAGTGACGGGGCCTACATGACGTCCGTCTACTGGGGGTCGTTTGCGCTGGGGAGATTACTGTCCATTCCTATATCGACCAAATGTTCGCTACCACTCATGTTACTCTGTAATTTGGTAAGTGTTCTGTACAAACGTTCTTTCACACGATATTTGGTAAGTGTTTTGCGCAAACGTTCGTTCACACAATATTTGGCAAGTGATCTGTGCAAACGTTCGGTCACATCATCGATCATTTCGTCTTAAACGCCGTGAAGTCCACCCTTGTCTTCTGTTCATACTTGGGAACATAAACAGAAAGACCTTGATCATCTCCAACCTACATATCAGAGGTTCCTGTACAAGGATTATTTGGCATGTAGGTTATACTTAAAACGTGACCTCCATTATTGGGTACACTTACACGTTTTGTCAAGACATATGGAAGAGCTTAACCAGGACTGTTAGAGTACCGAACATGCACCAAGCTCTTCCCCGGAATACTCAACAATTTTACAGTATCCTTTAAGCAAGATTTTTCCCTGACTGTCTTAGAAAATAATTCCTTCCATGGTATATGGCTACACACTGAGTGAACTGTTTTGCATATGAATAATCGTCATAGTGACCAAGGCTGAGTATAGTACAGATTTTAACTATGTATCTACAGATTCTTTCTCTTGGCCTAAAATCAGTATTTGTATAGTCAGCTCTTATTACATCACTTAAGGTAGTATAGCTTTAGTTTATAATTTCTTGTTTTCCTCGCCTACAATCGTAAACTTCTTAAACATCATTTGTTCACATGGCTTCAAGATACAACAACAGTAACTCCACAAATCTCTGGTGCTTACACACATATATATATTGTGAAATCATGCAACTAGCGACAGCCATAATAATGTTCATCGATAGATTTGTGGGCCAATTTGTTTGATCAATGAGTGGGTTTGTTTTAGTTCATAGTTAATGTCGTCTGTACTGCAGGGTGCAGTTATTGTTGAATCTGCTCTGCTAATCAAATGATGAACTGATCTTGTATTGTTGCGATATACACAAACTAATTTATTCATTGAAAGTCAAACAATAGATGATAGATTTATCTTTTATGTAAATACATTTTTTTTTAAATCCAACATTAACTGGTAGAAAAATTCAACAGTTGGTAGATCAATAAATGACATACAAATTATATATACCGAGTCTGATGAAAAGGATGAAAATCTGCAAGGACAGAGGTTGGAAATGATTTTGAAATCCGAAAAACATTGCGACCCAACTTCCTGGTTTTAAACAGGAGTTGGACAAGTATAGTTTGGATAGGAGAGAAGAAATAATCTTCAAAATTTGTAAGTAATCACTAATCAGTAAGTGAATTTGAAAGTAGGCCATGCATTTTGTTTAACCTGTATTATGGGAATAAGTGCTATCAATGAATCGTAAAGATACCTTTTTACTTGATATGAGAATGATTGATAAAATATACACTAATTATTAATGCCAGGGATTGACATGGTCCTCCCCACTACCCTCCGTCCTAGATTTGATGGTTTTCAAACAATTCATCGTATGAGGCCTTTCCATGCGCATGTGTACCTGTGTACCGTAAGCATGTGCGTGTGTACACACATGTGCAAGTGACAGATTATGTACCCGGCCGGGTTAATTGCCTTTATTTTGGTTATCATTCACAAACATGTTTACCGTTTTCCCTCTAATAGTTAAGGTTAGTTTAGTTTAGTTTAGTTTAGTTGAAAAAAAGGATCAGGAGGGACACTCAAGTCCCCATCAAGCACCCTGTAGGAGAGAAAAAAAACTGAAGACACAAACACTCAGACCTGATTACTATGCTTAAAGTGCTTGTCCAAAGCATTCTTAAACCCATTCACACTACTAATATCTTTCTGATACCACCCATTCCATGATGAACACGTTTTAAAATTATATAGTAAGAAAATGGAGATCATGAAGATGTTATTACACAGTCATAAAGAGCTTATAAGCTAGCTTCCATAATCTTTTGGTAGTCTCCTCCTCAATGAAATGTCCTTCTAGAAAAGTGGATATGCAATGACACTTCATAGCCAGGAGTACATCAAGTATGTCAATAAATCATAGGTGTGTTTTAAGTTGACTAAACGGGGATTCTTGTAACGATATCTTGGAAAAATTGTTACTCTGTGAAACAAAAGAATAGCTGCTACCTTTATAAATATCATGTTTTGGTGAGAGTAATCGCAGACTTGCGTAGTGGATATGGAGACAGTGTTAATAGCTAGAAACAGTGTCGTATGTGGTAACAACTGCTGTGTCTGTTTTGTGATGTCAGGTCTTGATCTAGCACTTGTTCATTTCTTCATCTTTTGGGACTATCAATTTCTTGCTGTTCAGGGGGCATAACAGGGATATATCTTAAAATGATTAGAGGTGCTGTTTTGATACATATTTTGGATCAGGCTACCTACAACAGTCCATCTGCGGTAGTATGTGGCTGTATACACATGTATCAAGAATGTATGTATATAG
>JAIPMN010263946.1:0-10600 GCA_020650975.1 Apostichopus californicus
GACTGTGACGTCATTCACTCTATTCTCAAATCGATGGCAGTATTTTCAGTGAAAAAGGATATAATAAAGATTAGTTTGTAAACTGTTAATATCTCCCAAATACTACAAACATCGCCAGATAGAGCTCCAGTATAATACACAAGGAACTAGTCTAGTATGATTGTGACGCCATCAAATGCTTATATTCTCAAGACAATGGCATGGTGACTTCGTAAACACTGTAACTTTTACATTCATTGTGAATGGATCTTGTAGAGAGATTAGATTGTATAATAATATTAATAACTCCATATACAATAAAGAAGTGAAATTTGAAAGATGACTGTTCAGTTTACATTTTGGTTTAAAGGATTACTTTTGGCGGGATTTCAGTCTTTAAATGTTATAGTCCAAAAAAGGAGTGTTATTAATGTTTCTTCAACTTTTCTGGTTTGGTAAGATACATGTCTGGAATACTCCTTTAATGCTATCTTGATGATGACGTCAGCCCCTTAGTACAGGCCTAAATATGCATGTCAATAATGTGATTTATACATTTGAAAAACTAAACAAATTCAAGTTTTGTAATTTCGTTCTTACACCAGAGCATATTCAGATGATTTTCAACTACATTTGTGGGTGTAGAATTTGTACTTCAATGTTAATATGTTACTTAAGGCCGTAAAAATGTTCTCATCCCATTGTGTTTTGTGTTGCATTTGATGAACTGACATAACTGTCTCCGTATTATGTTATATAGTCCAGTTACCTTTACTGATGAACTCAGCTGTTTAAAATAACATGTCTCAACATGAAACAAAATGTTATAGCAAAAGCAACCTAGACTGAATGCCAGTGGTCTACGACATAACAAACATTAATGTTGTGATTAAAGTCATCCTTTAATATGCTACATGTTCAACTACTTAGTTTTGTACGCTAAAGTGTTCAAATGTAATTTGTTAGGTTTTGTTAGTCACATTGCTGTCGTTCGGGAGACTAGAGGGATGGGTGATGGGGACATAAATGTTATCCTGTGATCATTTCTTAATCTAATGTATATCTAACGTTTGTAATGAGTTCACTGTACACTATCTATCTCTTATTAAGAGACAGCGACCTCATCTTCGCCACCAACTGAAATAGTATGGTGACGTCACTGATTACCAAGTTGAAGAAATGACACGTAACACATTTACTAGTTGTGTCTCTTAAATTTAAATCGATAACATTTAAAACAAAACGATAACAGAGAAGTACATCTTAGAAAGAATGATTAATTATGAGAAACTCGTCCATTATTAATTAATAATATAATATAATATAAAGTTTAACCACAGGTAGCATACAAATTTAAATGTAATGATATCGTTTTCTTTTATTTTTAGGAGAAGGGATGGGGTGTCTAGTGGATTCCTTATCCATCCTATCAAAAGATTAGGTGTGTAAACTGTTAGTAACTCCAAATACTACAGAGAACTCCAAACAAAGATGCGATATCTTACATGATCATATAGGCTACTTAGTATTTTATTTTAAAGTGTACGAAAAGTAATTTCTAACGTTTTAATAATAACATTACTGTCCATATAAGCTTTCTTTTCTAACTCTAAATTCGTTTGCTCTTCAAGCCAAATTCAGATTGCTAAGAGCCAATTAAACTACTAATGACGTCATCCATCAACCAAAACGTTATCAGTAAAGGAGACTATATTTTCTTAGATGTCAACTATTGAGAGAGGGAAGAAAGAGAGCACAATCCCTATCTTAATTTCAGTGTGTATGTGGAGGGGGATGGGGAAGGGGGGGGGGTGTTGAAGAAGTTAGACCCACCACATTGGTGACCAAGTAGATATTATAGTAGTTATTTACACCACAACCAGAACGCTAATTTGTAGAATGGGAATTAAACGGTTTGTACAGTGTTTTTTTTTTTTTTTTCAATGTAAATTAATATGTAACAAAGTCATCGTTACTTGTGTAAATGAAGAGAAATGTTTGTTAACCTACTCGTGTGTCCCTGATCAGATATTGCTGGACCTGCTCTCGCCCTCCGCGCACTCCTCGTTTGCAGGGTATAACAACCTTCATTGTATGTAATGTTATGATTCATCCCAATTCCAGACCCATATCTCTACCTCCCACCCCTCCCCCCACCCCCACCCCGACAAACACTTGACTACTCAGAAAATTAATTATACGTCTAATTATGTTAATATTCCTAAAATTATTTTTTTAAGCAGACATGTTTGGAATGTTTTGGTTAAGATATGTACATAGTTACTGTTTCCACATACATTTGGTAACTGGGTGGGCATGATTAAACTTTTTCTTCGTTCTTCCTTTTACTACATTTGATGTAAACTGTGACGGTTACGTAATGTCTACAATCTAACAAAGAGTAGAGCCACGTTAATTGTGTCAACGCTAGGACTAAGTGACATTCATTGGTTATCTACAATACCATTGTGTCATTAAAATCGATCTACAAGAACTTCGAAGTGATATTAATTAATATCTGTGACATGTTTGTTCTAAGTCAGCATTTCTTCATTTCTTTCTGTTCCTATGAATTATCGTTCTTAACATGAAGACAATAATATGACGTCATATCATATGATTTAAAATAACACATTTATATGCTGTATATTACGTAACTGAGACTTCAATAACTTCATCTATCATTACTTCCATTTTATTATTATTATTGTTTTAAGCTTCGCTTTATAATTGTTTTTATTGATTTATAATCTGTTTGTATCAAATCAACATTTTACTAATTTAGTTTATTATCAATTTTACAGCATATCCTATATGTTGTATTAACTGATCCCATCAGCGCACGAAGAATATAACATGAACGCTCAAAATAGTTCACCCGACAAACAAACAAACAAACGTTTCTTTTTAGTGTTAACACTAACTCTTCGCAAATAACAGTCAAGTTAAGGAGGCTTTGGTCATGCGCAATTAGTTCAATCTCTCCAGGTATGATAATATGACGTCAATAAAATATGTTTAACATAACGAAATAAATTATTGAGATAGACAGGTTCCCATTATTGTTAGCGCTTTTAATGGATATCATATCGGTATTTTTTGTTTACTTTAAATTTTTGCTACATTTTGAAAAATGTCTGTTAAAGTGTTCTTTACGTTTTGACTCAAAAGAGACTGTAACGTCGAAAACCTTGAAAAGGAAAGTTGAGAAGAAAATGTAAATTTGACTTATTAAAGAGAATCATATACTAAGCATCCTGTTGAAATTTGTATCCAATTTTTACATTGGGTTTTGGATATATGATTGCTGAAATTGTAACAGATTGTACCAAAAGTGAACTTGAAGCAAACAGGTGTGATGTCATAGTTGCACACTGACAGCAAAATATTCCATTTTTCTTATGTTTTTACTTCCTTAGTTTGACTTTGGATTGGAAAGGATCCTAACTTTGCTTTAGGGTATGTGATGATGACAATACCCATTAATTGCAAAATACACATAGTTTAGTGCATACCAAGTTTTTATTCCTTATCGAAGGCAAAAGAAATATATGCAAAGGTGAGGGCGTGTGCGTCTGTTACACTTGCTTGAGTCCGCGATAACTCAACAACGGAGTGATGCATATATATTTGTCATACTTGTTATGTAGATGTATTATAGTAAGAAGGTGTGCCCAAATTTGTGTAGCGCTGACCTTATGAAAATTAATAAGGTTATGGTGTCGAATGTAAAACGTTTTACATTGCAATAACTCCGCAAACCCGAAGTCGGATTCCAGCCAAACTAGTTACAAGTTGCTGGTCAATATCTGGGCATCCCAAAATCCTGGACCCATTTTTGAACTGGTGGGACCAAATTTAATTTCCAACTTAAATTTTGGGGCAACTTCTTTGGGCCCGAATTGTTGGGTCCCAATATTTTGGGACCATCTGAGCCCACATTTTCTCTCCATTGCAACACCACCGCAACCCTAAGTCGGATTGTAGCCAAACTTGGTAAACAGTCGTTGGTTAATAGCTGTTACATGAATGCCATCTGGACCCCAATAATTCCGGACCCATTTTTGGGCCGACAAGGCCCAACTTTTATTTTCAACTCAAATGCATTTTTTTGGGACAAGTTCTTTAGGCCCGAATTTGTGGGCGCAATATATTTAGGACCATTTGAGGGCATCGTTTTATTGGGCCCAATTTTTGGGAAGGGCCAACATTTTTTATCGCAATAACTCTTCAACGTTTAAGTATATCTGATTGTATCTAATCTTGGAATACAGTTGTTGCTTAGTAGCTGGTACATATAGGCATACTTATTATGATACTGAGTGATGGCATACAACACTTTAATATTCCACTTACCGAAGAACCATAGTGACCGTCGGGCTCTTGTTCATATTTTACAGCCTCCATTTACCTTCCGTTGTTATTGTCGTCATATGTAAAGCCTTCGCTTTTAAGACAATACGATCACGTGAGCTTACATAATTCAACAAGATTGAATGCTGATGTTCTGTACATTAAGTAACCTTATATGCGATGTAATGCTCTCTGTGTTTTACTTTTCATTGTATTATTTCCTTAAAGTGTTTTAGTTTACTGCATCTTTAAAAGTTTCTACTTGTTTGTGAGACTAAAGGAGAATCAAACCAACGATTATTGTAAAATTACATGATAGGTAAACTATCGATTATTTTAATAGTATGTAAAAGGTAAGCTATCGATCATTGTAATAGTATATGATAGGTAGCTTTCGATCTTTTAATATTATGTGATAGGTAAGCTATCGATCAGTTTAATATTATGTGATAGGTTAGTTATCGATCAATTTAATATTATGTGATAGGTAAGTTATCGATCATTGTAATATGATATGATAGTTAGCTTTCGATCATTTAATATTATGTGATAGGTAAGCTATCGATTATTTTAATATTATGTGATAGGTAAGTTATCGATCAATTTAATATTATATGATAGGTAAGTTATCGATCATTATAATATGATATGATAGTTAGCTTTCGATCATTTAATATTATGTGATAGGTAAGCTATCGATATTATGTGATAGGTAAGCTATCGATGATTTTAATATTATGTGATAGGTAAGCAATCAATCATTTTAATATCATGTAATAGGTAAGCTATTGATCATTTTAATATTATGTGATAGGTAAGCTATCGATCATTTTAATATTATGTGATAGGTAAGTTATCGATCAATTTTAATATTATGTGATAGGTAAGCTATCGATATTATGTGATTGGTAAGCTATCGATCATTTTAATATTATTTGATAGGTACGTTATCGATCAATTTAATATTTTGTGATAGGTAAGTTATCGATCATTGTATATATGATAGTTAGCTTTCGATCATTTAATATTATGTGATAGGTAAGCTATCGATTATTTTAATATTATGTGATAGGTAAGCTATCGATCTTTCAATATTATGTGATAAGTAAGCTATCGATCATTGTAATATGATATGATAGTTAGCTTTCGATCATTTAATATTATGTGATAGGTAAGTTATCGATCAATTTAATATTATGTGATAGGTAAGCTATCGATATTATGTGATTGGTAAGCTATCGATCATTTTAATATTATGTGATAGGTAAGCTATCGATATTATGTGATAGGTAAGCTATCGATCATTTTAATATTATGTGATTGGTAAGCTTTCGATCATTTAATATTATGTGATAGGTAAGCTATCGATCATTTTAATATTATGTGATAGGTAAGCAATCGATCATTGTAATATTATATGGTAGTTAGCTTTCGATCATTTAATATTACATGATAGGTAAGATATCGATCATTTTAATATCATGTAATAGGTAAGATATCGATCATTTTTAATATTATGTGATTGGTAAGCTATCGATCATTTTAATATTATGTGATAGGTAAGCTATCGATATTATGTGATAAGTAAGCTATCGATCATTTCAATATTATGTGATAAGTAAGCTATCGATCATTGTAATATGATATGATAGTTAGCTTTCGATCATTTAATATTATGTGATAGGTAAGCTATTGATCATTTTAATATAATGTGATATGTAAGCTATTGATCATTTTAATATAATGTGATAGGTAAGCTATCGATATTATGTGATAGGTAAGCTATCGATCCTTTTAATATTATGTGATAGGTAAGCAATCGATCATTGTAATAGTATATGATAGTTAGCTTTCGATCATTTAATATTATGTGATAGGTAAGCTATCGATCATTTTTAATATTGTGTGATAGGTAAGCTATCGATCATTTCAATATTATGTGATAAGTAAGCTAGCGATCATTGTAATATTATATGATAGTTAGCTTTCGATCATTTAATATTATGTGATACATAAGCTATCGTTGAGCAAGTCACTTTAATTCTTTACGCATTTGAGAAAAAGTAATTTTAATTTTTGAGATACCTTTTCTTGCATATTTGTTAAGATACAAGACTCGCAGATTTGAATAAGTTTTGACCGATCGGCTCTGTATAGTATATTCGTTTAGTTTTATTCTTTCAGTATCACAACAAATGTACTAAATTTGGGGCGATTTGATTAGATATATGTAGTATTTTAATGGATGTAGGTTATATGGGAGAGAGAGGGGTTGGGTTGATGCCCCTTTATTTGTGAGTAATATTAATATTTGTTAATTGACTTCAAATTGGCTTCCATTGTTATTTTAATGCGCTTTATAAATAGTTCTACTGGTTTCATTTTATTTCAGATCTTCTTTATTTCTTTATATTCCGATATTTTCCTTCGATTTATAACAATTCTTAGACTATATATAATACTTGCTCTATAATTATTGTTATATTTAGTCATTAATTATTAGATTGCATTCTATTTCAACCATTAATTAATTTTAATTTCTTTTAAGATTTAGTTTGCTTTATTTGGTTCCTCCTATTCCTATGTTATGAATTAATCTTGTATATTACCCACGCGTATTACAGTGAATATTAGAAGAATATTGTTAAATATTATCACAATAACAATGACTGGCTGTCTACCTTATACCATTGATTGTGTTACTCAAAATCAAACTAAATTGTCTCAGACATTAATTAATAACAATGACATGTTTTGTTTTTTAATCCAGTTCTTTGTTACATTATGATGATCTCTAATGATGTTTCCTCGAAGACAATAGGAACACGTAACTTTGACGAATTAACGTATGCTTTTAACATGATTGCAACGAAGATAATGTTCTGTATATTAAACATTAACCTTAAATGTGATGGTCGGCTCTCCATACATATCTTTCATTCTTTTTGTATCGTTAGTTTGCTTCTTCTTATTAATGGTGCTGGTTAATGATTAATAAATATTCATGATCTCTCCATTGTAATTCAGTTTTTGTCGTATTTGCTTCAACCCAATTGGATATTATGAAGCCATACAGTTTACCGATATAACCCAAGCCCTGTCACGCAAAATTGAATATATTTACATACTACAAACACAGATTAACACATAAATATGGAAAAAAATCACTGCGTTGCTGTATCTGTTTATGATATTACATATTTCCAAGGAAATAGTTATCCCTTTATTTTTTAATTGGCCTTGGTATCTTCCGTATTTCTGCATGTAAGTACAAATATTCAATGTTTGCAACAAACACACTTGTTCCCTTTGAGGCGATCCTGGTCTCTCATTGTGATACAAATACAACCGATTCATCCCGTTTATCTGTTACTATATCATAAGTTCATATCGTAGAATATAATCATGAAATTATTGATATGTATGGATATAATAATGTCAATGAAAGCAATAAAGAAAACTAATCAGAGAAATATTATCAACAGTGTTATGTAACATGTAGTCTATGTACTAACTTGTAATTTCAACCTCTTACTCTGTTATGTCCTGCGTCAAGGTCACACAGAAGGTTATGGCTATACAGTAACTCCCCGGAAAAACAGGTGAGGCAGGTATAGTTGCGGTTGAGATTAAGAAATTTCCTAACAAAAGAGTTGATGTCGCTATGTTTGCCTTAAATTTTAACTTTCTCTTCAAGTTCATCCCAACTTTTTCTAGAAACAAGTGCTTTTTGAAAGATTTTAAACTTCCAACTTATTTCATTTCATTCAAATATTCAAGAGTGTATAATAAATGATCGTAAGGTATATTGCTCAATGTGGCATCTGGTGAACATTAACTGATATTGAAGCGTATTTTGGGCAATATCTGAATCATCTCCAGGCAGGAATTTTAACGGTTTTCAATTTTCCTTGTTTTTGTTTTCTTAAAGAAACGAATTTCACTCCTCGTCCCCATACGAGGATCTCTCCTTGTCAACATCCACTGTGTTGATCATTGACGTCTCTGCACGCATGGGGCCGGGTGGGGGGGGGGGGGCTGGGGAGGGGTGTTCCTTGTAGATGCCTTTCATTATGATAACCTTAAATCGAGATGAACTTCCTCATTGGATTTCATTTGTTAAATTAAAGATGAGTTAATAAACTGGTATATCAATGGTACCGTTACCCCTGGCCACTATATTCTTACTGAAATCATTTCTACTGTACAATGTCCTTTGACTCCTTTCCCTTCCCTGTTCGTCCTCAACTGCACTGGATACCACATATGTCTGTTTCTATGTATTGACAACGTCATAATGCTTATCAATATATGTTAACATATTTTTAGGCCTTTGTTAGGTAACACTTTGTCACGCCCGTCTGAAGGGTTTTCCTTAAACTGTTACCTAAATCGAAAACGAAAGTGTAAATTAGCTGAGAATGTTTATAAATACATCGATGACGATATCCGATTCTATATTATTTTATACTTTTATTTCGTGAATTTGAAGGTTTGCTTCCTAGACATGTTTTCAACATAGATTTCAATCCTTTCTTGTTTTCACTCTCTTTGACTCAGTTTCTAAAGGTCGTAAACATTGACCTATATTGATGTCTGGCAGTATTAGTAATGGCTTATTTCATCCTGAATGGTGTGATTGTGTGGTCTTGCAGTAAAATAGATATATCGTATCTTTAATACCGCGGTTTATGGTATACCGCCAGCTGACAGATAGTGGTTATTCGTCCAAAGCAAGCGATGGTATCAGATTGATACAAAGTTCAATGATGGGGTAATGATTGTTCCTTGTTTTACGTGTTAAATAATTATTAAATTAATAAACAAATCAAACAAAACACACATCAAAGTTCAAAATACGAAAGGGAACTCGCGGGAGGGAGAGGGGGTGGTGGGCTGGAAATCTGGACACACCAGCATATATGACGCCATGATCATTTGTTGGGGCGTAAGATATGCATCACCATGCACGTATATCATGGAAAGACTGGACTGGAGGATGAGGGGCGGGGGGGGGGGATGAGTATGGCGTGGATAAGTAACATTATTTAGGTTGTACTGAGGTCACATGTGGTTTAATATCTTACCATGAACATTGACTTGCCAAAGTCAAATATAAATAAAGCAATTTTGACTTCTATTTAAACGGAAGTCATTATTTTCCAAGATGAATACGGTATATTACGGAAAACGACAGTCGATCCATTTCAAGAGTGAAGCTATAACGGGATGGGTGCGGAAGGCTAATGTGACCGGAACGATGGTAAAATTTGATCATGTTTGGTTAGTTTACCAATGAAAATAATTTAACATTTAACGACACTTTAAGTAGCATTTTTGTGGGTAAACTTGTGGGTAAAGAAAACATTCTTGCTGCAAAGGTATGTCGTCCGTATTTTCACAGCGTTGTAAATCTACAAAAATATTGTTCGAAGTCTTCTCGCTGTTATACCTTTGGTTCTATTTCTTTTACGTAACTGAATCAAATGACGGCAATTGCGAGCTCATCACCACGACTCAAATGAGTCAAAGGATGTGCAGCGCTTTAGGGTTGAGAACGTGACTGCTGATGGAAAGAGGATTTTAAAGCTATCAATGGTATCAGTTTGACGTCATGTTATTCATATACTTTATAGTCTTTCCTTCCGAATTCTTCTCCTGGATGAAGTTCGTACGTATTTTGATTATCTTTGGGTATTTCTTGATAAATTCGCGACAATAGCAGGGTCGTGAAACCACTGTACCGTTGACCTCCTCCTTATGTAAGTACACTCGTTTACTAATTAGTTTAAAAACAGTAAGTTAAAAACTATAGGCTTCATACTTGAAATAAATTGTTACTCTTTGAACTTTTTATTCTCATCACATGTATGGTAGGAATAATTGCAGACGTGTACATGTTTTTCTCCAATAGACCTATATTAGTTGTAAGTAAGGTTTAACGACACTTATACAACTAAAGATAAAGCTACTTCCTCGGGTGTTTATTACAGCCAACGCTGTGTAAAACGAATTTCCTACATACTCTGTGGATGTAATAGATAATTAGATGTGTTATTGATGGTTTCATTATAAACACTAACGGAATAACGTAGGCGCATTTGACACAAACATTGTCAAAGAAACGTGATATGATTCCATCCGCTGGTGCGTGCCTTCTTTTGAAATGAAGCTATGTTAGAAGCTTTTATTAACAAAGTAAAAGGCATGTAGATGAAAAAGTTTAATATAATTAACAGATATGTGCTTTGAACAGAGGAGGTGATTG
>JAIPMN010264051.1:0-10329 GCA_020650975.1 Apostichopus californicus
AAGCGCCTTCAGGAATAGTCAGATGTACCCCCATGATGCTAATAGTTCCACCTTCATACGTGATCCTGTGTTCAATGTATGAATGATGGTGCCTCATTTCAAGTATTTGAGAATTTTTTCTTTGTTTTGGTAGGTCTTCTCTCTCCATCAAACTTTCCTTACTATGGTCAAGATCTTCCTCTCTTTCATCAGAACCTTGTGATGGAGTTGATTCATCATCCGGGTCAAATTTGACTTTTTCAACTGAATAATGGAAACACAAACACCATTAAATGAAGCTTTTACACCTAAAAATCGAATCTGCCATACTGAGCCACATTCATCCCTAATCAGAGAATAATTTAGTGTCCAAATTCTGCACATAGTTTTGTCTGCTATAAGTACTATGGATCCTATGTAATAAAACTGCTATGCATCTTTGCACTTGTATAGCAATTTGCCCATTTTACATAGCATTTTTCTATGTGATATTGGATAAATTAAATTATTCCCTGCTAATCTAAAGTTCATCAATAGAAATGCCTAGCAATTGATTGATAAAAGAGGTTTTATTGAAGGAATCATAATATAAAATGTAATAGATATGTAATACAAGCTTTATGTTGTTAGAGAATTATGTTGTTAGAAAATTTGACAACACGAGTATCAAAAGAATCTAGCAACATGTCTGAGAGTGACCAGACGGCTTAAATCGATCCTTGAAATATTGGCTAATCCTTGGTACCCAATTTTGTTTAACATTTTTCTATTTTCAATCTTTTACTATGAAGAAATTAACCAAATGGCAACAAGTAATTGGTAAAAAGATTCACTTGTAATTACTTTCACCATACATACACAGTGATAATTAATAGGATTAAAATAACAAATTGCCTGAAAGCCGAATATTAACCCCTGACTCACACACATTTCCAGAGTTTGTACTGTACTATTTTGGTTTCAACTATTCTGATTACATATTTTATTCATTCTTACCAGGCCAGTCAAGCAGTTGTGGTGATTGGTTTTCTTCAAACTGAAAGGGGTCAACTTTAGACTGATATGGAGCTAAGTGATATTCATTTGTTCGGTTTAGCTGAATATAAACCAAACCCTTCTGTAGGTTAGTGACATCATACATATTAATGATGTTTCTTGTCTTCATGAAGTTAATCAGAGTGATTCCTGGTGTCTCTATCAGAGAAACCCGGCGTAGCATATCAGTTTCTGCTGGTGGTAGACGGAACAGAGTTGCTAATTTCAGAGTGCTGTCTAGAGTAAGATCTTGGGCAACGTTGACCATTAATCTGCCGTAATAAGCTGAAAAATAAGTAAAAGTAACCCAAAATATAGTTCAGGATCTCACTCTGCATAACAAACCAATTGATAAAACCGATTATAAAATAATGGATGAGATCACATTTCCCAATTTATCACCTGATTGTTAGATTGTTTTCTATGTATTTATATATAGAAACAAAATACATTTCTTTAAATCTGTTCAATAACGGAAAATGATATGATTTCTGTGGAATCTGAATAAATTTAATTCCTATTAACCTATACAGTCAAGTTGGAGTGTGTGTTTGCGTGTGTGTGTAGGTGTGTGTGTATGTGCATGTATGCGTGGGTGTGTGCGTGGGTGTATGTGCTTGGGTGTATGTGCTGTTATTTTGTATTCTTTAAGGACTTGAACAAACCAATTCCAGGTCCTCGGACATGATTTCAAAAGAATCACTTTGTCTTTGCACAAATTCTATTGTGATGTGGTATTATTAAAGTTAGCGAACGTAGATTAGAACAATGGAACAAACAAAGAGGACCTTGTTCTGAATGTAAAACACAGCTGTGTGTGTATATATGTATATGACGCCCTAACTTGTAAACATGATATCTCAAGATGGGTAACTTGAACCTCAGCAGTTCTTATATTTGGCATGTGGCTTCCCCATAATTAGTGCAAGAACCCTATTGTTTTGGGTGAAGGTCAAAGGTCAGCAGAGGGAAAGTCGTGGAAATCACAAAACACTGTTTCCCCAAGACCAGAACATCAAAGGAGCTCATACATCCAAGGTAGGATAGCCATATGTACTGAAAGGTTTTTACACAATCTGATGTATGTCAGAGTTCATTTAAGGTCACTAGGGTTCAAAACTTGAAATCCTTGTAACCATGCTATCTCCAGATAGGAAACTGAATTAGCTGTAATATTTGCATGTTACTTCCCTATAAAGAGTACAAGAACCGTATTGTTTTGGGTGGAGGTCTAAGGTCATTTGGGGTTCGCAGAGGGTAAAATGTGAAAATCTCAAAAAGGCTGTATCTTCCGAACCAGAACGTCAATGGAGGTCATATATACATTGTATGGTTGCCTTATATAGTGTAAAGTTTTTGCACAATTTGGTGAAGGTCAAAGTTCATTTAAGGTCACCAGGGGTCAAAATTTGAAATACTTGTAAATACGATATCTCCAGATCGGAAACTTTATTTGCTCTCATATTTTGTCATGTGGCTTCCCTATAATGAGTACAAGAAACCTATTATTTGTAAACATGACATCCCAAGATAGGTTACAGCACATAGAGCTCCTACTTTGCATCTTTCTTATAGTGAGTACAAGATGTGCGGATGTCATAGGTCATTTAGGGTCAGCAAAGGTGCAGATTTCAAAATATCAAATGGATCTCATCAGGTTAAGTATTAACCAGAATGCAAAAATGCATTGTGGTTTCAATAGTTTAACATGAGCAGTTTTCTTCATGAATCTGATTATCTGACGAATGTTTACAAGGGTTTCACAATTTGACCTCTGATAACCCCAAATAACTTATTGACCTCCACCAAAAACATTCTAGGCTTCTTTAACTCAATGTGGTACTTCTACACACTAAATAAGCTTCCAGTATTGAGATATCGTGATTACAAGGTTTTCACAAATTGACCCCTGGTGAACCCAAATGACCTTTGACTTCAAACAAACACAATAGGCTTCTTTTACTCAATGAGGTTCTGCTACACACCAAGTATGAAGTTAGTCCGACCTTCCCTTTTAGAGATATGGTGTTTACAAGGTTTTCACAATTTGACCCCTGGTGACCCTAAATGACCTTTGAACTCCACTAAAAACAATAGGCTTCTTTCACTTAATGTGGTACTTCTACACATCAAATATTATATTGGTCTGATCTTCCCTTCTTGAGATATCGTGTTTATAAGCTGGGCGTCACAAACGCACTCACACACACAAACACACACGCACATACACCATCATGAATGCAAAGGTTACGATTGTCATCGAATTGTCATCGAATTGTCATCGAATTGTCATCGAAACCAAAACTGCAAAGTCAGCTCTTTGTTGTTAGATGCAAAATAAATTACAGACGACAAACAATGTCCCTCTGTCTTTCTTTAATCGTTGTGGTATTATGTCACATGATTCTCTGTCATCAAACTGTGCAAGCACTGACTCTGTTTAGATTTACACTGCTCTCCATCTCCAGTATAACAGGGTTATTATCGTGCAAATACTCTTGTGCTACATATATAATGTATCTAAGGCAAGTATACACTGGGAGGGGTTACCCTCTGGTTAAAGTACTGTTGATGTAACGGCTCATCTACACAACAAGCATCAGTGTTACCATAGCAACTTTAACTGTCACTGTTTTAAAACATTGCAACGGCCTTTACATGATATTGAAAAATGATTCAAACTCATTAGCCTCTTCAGATTTTAGGAGGGTGTGATCTACCTCACTTGATGGCATGAAAGTAGGTCACATTATAAGGCAAAATTAGGTAAGGCATTTATTTTCTACATATTTTACAAGAAAGACATTGGAGGTGTTGATATGTTTTATGTTATTTGCTTGTTGACCCCAGCACACTTTGTCAGTTTGAAATGAGATTCTTATCCAACAGAACGCCACTATATATAACAGACATTTACGTTAATGATATTTATTGCTTTAGTTTGGATAAAGACGATGTTGACATTTTCTTTTCTGTGTCAGAAAATGCTTGATCTGCATTTGTGTTGTGTTGTGTTGCGAATCCTGTCGTCTGCTACTTATGTCAATTTACACTACACAAGTACAGTCCTGATATGCTGTATGGATTTCATATGCAGTCCAATCTTTTAAAAGCAACTAGCAACTTTGCAATTGAAATTTGCAGTAAACACTGATACGTGCATTACTTAGCTAAAATTCTGGGTTTGCTAAGTTTTTTTCAGGACTGTGGCAGTTATCCAATGATTAGTTGTAGAAGGGACACATCAATACAAGACGTAGGATCGAAGTTGAGTGCTACCACATCACATGACCCTCTATGGTTATTATCTTTATTATCACACATCTTCTAATTGACATACTCAAGCTTGTCTATGATCGATTCCCAAATGACCTTAGTTAAATTGCTATAAATTTGTTTCAGATATACAACCAATACCTATATGTGTTAGTTTGTTTGTATTAATAGTGATCACATGACTACCGGACGGGTATGTGCTATCCTGTACACCATGTCCTTTCACAAAATGTCATGCTGAAACCAAAAGCCTATTACTGACCACATCCCTAACTAGAAAGAAAGGTTTACAGAAAGTAAATTCTGCTAGCCTTAAACAACCATTGACTTGAAGTAGAAGTCTCTCTTGGCAAAAAAAATTATCCAGCTATAGTGCTTTTAAGGTTTCTACACTTTCCCCTGTTGCTGAGCTCAAATGACCTTTGACCTTCACAAAGAATTGCTGGGCTCTTGAACTCATTACAGGGAAAGTCAAATGTCACAATGACATCTGATCAAACTGCCTGTCTTATGATGTCATGTTTAAAATTTCCAGAATGTAACCTCTGCTGAACCCAAATAACCTGTACCCTCCACCAAAACAATAGGGTGTGTGCTCATTATAGAGAAGCCATAACCATAAATACCAGCCACTGTAGTTTTCTATTTCGAAATATCATATTTACATAGTGTTAATGTTTTCACACCTGGTGACCTTAAATGCTTTCTGACCGCCATCAAATTATGTACAAACTATCCAATACGCAAGGCTATCATACCATGTATACATGAGCTCATGTTATGGTTCTGGAGATACAGCACTTTTGATATATTCATATTTTGCCCTCTTCTGACCCCAAATGACCTTTCACCTCCACCACAAACAATAGGTTTCGCTGAACTAATTACAGGAAATCCAGAAGCCACATATAAGAATTGAACAGGCTACCTTCTGTGAGATATCATGTTTACAAGATTGTCACACTAGTTTCCCTCTGTTCGCCCCAAATGACCATTGACATTCACGAAATACATTACAGATCGTCTGCTCACCAAGTTTGAACTCCCTGAAACTTACACTTTTGAGTAATTGTGCGAACAATGCTTTCAGAATTTGACATAAATTACCTTTCACCAATACCAACAACAACCCCAAACCAGTTCTATATAAGGGGAACCTGCATACCAAATATGAAATGTACCCCAGTTATCCTTCTGAAGTTTACAAACAAATGTTTACAGCATTTACAAACGTTTACAAAGCTTTTACAAACAAATGTCACATACACACACATAATACACACGCCATCACCATCGCATAGATTCCTTCTGCCTTCGGCAAGGAATCAAAAAGATTTAACCTGTTTCCATGGTACTCCTGGCTTTATTTACACCTCTGGCGAGCTCACTTGACTTTAATATCTTAACAAATCTGACAGTTTGACAATACATCCTACACTTAGTACACTACTTAAATTGATTCAAGTCACCACCCATCCCTCCCCCCCCCCCCGCATACTTGAAAAGCTGCACATTGGACTATGTAAGGATACTCAGACTTTACATAATGAAACACAATAATGTCTGGAAATTTACAACAAGCAGCAGCAATGATCTTTTCATTGTGATCCTACCTGCCAACGTTGATCCCTGTGATATGTCTAGAGTTTCACGTTCTCCAAGTAGGGACTCTTCCTCTGTAACAGAAGCGGGGTAAGCCTGCAAATAAACAAAATAGGAAAGATATGTTATATGGTGTACTGACACATAAAAAAGAACCTCAGTGTTCATGTCCGTCACCTGTCAAGTTACACCAATTAAGTCTTAAGCTGATAAAAGCAACTGATTTTAGCATCTATAGGTGAATGTACTCATTACTCACTTCACACTACATGTAGCATGACTTTGAACCTTTGTTTTTAACTCATTGAACTATTTCTGTAAAGCTTAAGATGATGTTGTTAACTTGTAACACCTTAGAGGGTGTGAAGACTCGCGCAAAAAGAAACGTCTTATGCCGGTAATTTGACCTAGTTTCGAATGAGGTGTAATAGAAGTGTTAAACACCACCATCGATCCCAGAAAATACACACACAGCTTGCTACCGTCGGTAATTAGACACTAGTGTACAGTCAGTACATACAGCTGCGGTCTATACCCACAGCACAGTGTATAAACGATACAGCGATGGAAATATTAGGTCCAGCGAAAGATAACAAGGTATCAGGTTTCATTACTGTCTGCATTTTGTAGCGACACGAACAAAACGTCACTTGCAAGCAAAAGAAAGTTAACTTTTTCAGATGGCCGCACGCGGTTTGGGGCGAGTCTTCAATGCCTTTAAGAGTTGAACGTTTGATCATAAATTCAACACAGTAATGGTCTCGTCACAATATTTTGCTAACTATACAAACACACACTTTTTTTTGCTACTGATGGTATACTGGCTACAGATACACACTGTTCTATATTCATAATACACTTACTATATACTTAATCATACTTACCAATTGTTGCTGATTCAAGGCTTCCCTAGTCTGCTTCAGGACCTCTTGTAAAGCCATGGATTCTTTGGCATATTCCAGTTGAGACTTCACAAGTTCATTTTTTGTAGATCTCAGACTTGATTTAGCCTCTTCATGCTCCTGTCATGTAAACAACACAGTGAATGAGACAAGAAGGATGCACCTCCCAGTGGTTACTTGCCACAAATTAAAGATTATACCAACATTGAAGTAGCCTGTGTCTGAAGGAACATTATTCAAGTTGACAAATTTCTTCACACTCAGTTTTAGGTAGGCTGAAATGATAACCTTTTGACTTTTACTTGAGGGTGTGACGATATTACAAATTATTACCTTGCTCAGACAAAATCACAAGTTTAATAAGTATTGAAAGTTGTGACCTAACCTTCAAAAGAAACTTCCAAGAACGGTGGAGCTACTGTTCTAGAAAAAGGAAAGTAGGCCTATCACATTGAAGGAAAGGATATCAATTAGATTAATTAATTACATTTTTCAATGTCTTCAGCTTGTATTCAGTTGTATTCAATCTATCTCCAAAGTGTTGTCTTTCTTCCTCTGTTGTCTTTAGTCTTCCAGTCAGCTGTTGTCTTTTTTCCTCTGTTGCCTTCAATGTATCTTTCAATTGTTGTCTTTCCTCCTCTGTTGTCTTTAGTCTTCCAGACAACTGTTGTCTTTCCTCCTCTGTTGTCTGTAGTCTTTCAGTCAGTTGTTGTCTTTCTTCCTCTGTTGCCTTCAATGTATCTTTAAATTGTTGTCTTTCCTCCTCAGTTGTCTTTAGTCTTCCAGTCAGCTGTTGTCTTTCCTCCTCTGTTGTCTGTAGTCTTCCAGTCAGTTGTTGTCTTTCTTCCTCTGTTGCCTTCAATGTATCTTTGAATTGTTGTCTTTCCTCCTCTGTTGTCTTTAATGTTTCAGCAACAGTTTGTCTTTCCTCCTCTGTTGTCTTTAGTCTTCCTATAAATTGTTGTCTCTCATCTTCTAATTCTGTTAGTTTATCACTGAGTTGCTGTGTTTCTTCCTCTGCAGCTTGAAGCCTTCCAGTAATTTGATGCTTTTCACCTTCTGATATTGCTAGTTTACCAGTGAATTGTTGTCTTTCCTCTTCTGATGCCTTTAGTCTGTCAGTGAGCTGTTGTTTTTCATCTTCTGATTCAGATAGTTTGTGAGAGAGTTCCTTCCTTTTGTCTTCTAATGCCTTCAGATGATCCTTTAGTACTTTCTTGGTAAACTTTGAATCTGAAACAAACGTATAAGATGCAAACATGGTTAAAGATTGTCTTTCACCCAAGAGATTTAGTTATGTAACACAGTTCAATATATCTTAATAATTAAAGCAGTAAAAAACTTCCAGGAAAATATTGTGACAAACTTGCACCAAATTTAGTGACTTTCCCAATTTGGTCCAACTTCAGCATGTTATGTGAGGTGACCATGCAAATCTTTCACTTTCCTCTGTGTTGATATTGGCCCTGCTTCTGAGCAATTGAACAAAGTCGAGCCCCTTCAATGATCCTCCAATATATCAAAGATATTAAATTACAAAATTTCAAAATTTCAAAAGGAAGAAAATTCCAAATTTTACCAGTCTGAACATATCTCAAATGAAACTTTTAAGTATATCCCATAAGTTACAGACTTATGCAAATATTTGATTTTAATGTAAGACCTTGACACTGAATGAAACACATTTTCTTGCCAACTTATTTATCAGATTATTTTTATCAAACGTTGGTATTAATGGAGCATCCTTCTTCTATCAACCATGGGTTAATTAACTTAAGTTAATACAATGGTATATTAACTCAAAAGGCATTTGTTGAATTTGTGGGGCAACACATTTGCATTTTTTGCAATTCATAACATATTTAACTTGTTAAGCTCTCTGATATAAACATACCTTGAGCTTGTTGGAAGACATTCAATACTGCCACCAATTTACTCAGTCCTTTTTTAGAGCATGCTGTCATTAAATGGTGGATGTCATCAAAAGAAACCTTCCCTGCCTCTCTGAGATGGTGGACAAGATATGAAAAGGGTGCATCACTCTCAATAATGTCCTTTGATTCCTTAGCTGGAACTTTAAGGTAATCAAGTAGCTTCTGACAGTCATCTTTCTCGATCAATGACTCTGAGTGCATCAGGAGGTTATCAAAAGTAAAGATGTCACTCTATAACAAAACGACAACAAAAATAAAATAAAATAAATATACTGGTGGTAGCAGACTATAAAATAGATTGAGGCATTGAAACAGCAACACATTCAAAGGGAGGGATTTATTTTAATATGAAGGTGTGAATAATGTGGTTGTGATTTTCCTGAGTTTCTTTAACTACAGTATTTATTTATTTCAGATAAATTAAAAGTATTAAAAGCGGACAATTGGATTGTTTGATTTTTAAGACTGTACTATGAGCTATACGCAGCTTCATGACAAAGAATTTATGTGAAACATTTAATTATTGAGACTATGTGCAGTTATCAACTATAATGCTAAACCAAGTTTCCTGGGTTACTTAATGAGGTTAGACATAATTTAGTAGGTAATGGTGTGGCCAAATGACAGGTATAATAAAGCCTATTACAGGAAGATCATTGTTCTAACACTGGTTGACATTTGGTAATTTATGTTTTCTCATGCATGGGTAGCAATGATCAGGGAGTTCCATAGCAACTCCCTGCAATGATCATGTGAAATCCATACATGTGCATATCAATTGCATACATTACACAAAGTTAGCTGTGTGCTTGGTGACAGCTAATGAGTGGGGATCTTCACCATCGTTAATTAGTGTATTGGGTATTTAGACAATTAAGCAGGATATTGTGTATCATCACTTACACAAAGTGATGTCTATAATCATTACTGTCACAAACTTGACAGGAAAAAACTGCAGTAATACATTACTTTCTTAGTTTGCAAACATAGAAGTCAACATAATTCTTAAAACAGCTTTATTCCCATATGACCTACATTATGAGTGTAGTACAGCTAAATTGTACCTACAGTAATTAGCATTGTCAGGAATTCATTCAAAATCTGTGACTTATTGTTACTAAATAAGGACTATATTGCACCAGTGCATTCTTAATAATGGAAATCATAGGCCATCAGTGAAATGAACCACTTGAAGAGAACTGACAAGAAGACTGTCAACTGACTTGATGCAATCCCTATTAAAGTAAAACCTGTACTTAGCTACAACTTTCACTCCTCAGAAGTAATGAAAATGATTTCAATGGCTTTGTGAATTTTGCAGTCTTTACTCTGTTGACAATGTGAAAATAGTACCACAAGGCTAAGGTCACATTTTCCCCTTCTTTTTCTGCTTTTTTGACTAATTTGGACCAAAATAAACCATCCCTACATCCCAAAACAGAAGCAAGCTTGTGTCATACCATTTTATCAAGACTTAAGTACTGTGATCAATTCAAGGTATCATCACTGCAGTATTTGCTATACATGTGCACTAGTGCAAAACTAATCACTATGGCCTAAAATAAGATAAAACATATTGCCCTTAATTTTTCTTGAATTGT
>JAIPMN010264055.1:0-38358 GCA_020650975.1 Apostichopus californicus
TATATATATACAAAAGATGAGACGGTCGACTTCAACATACTGCATGTTTTACAAGAGAGAATTAAGATAACGAATAATTAATATGTCAGAAATATCAAGCGAATATGAAATAAAGTGAGTATCTCAGGAGGAAGGAAACAGGCTGGAAAAACTCTTAATCGCCAGAGCAGTTATGCGTTTCAATGTATAAAGAAATTGAACTTTGTATGTCTCAAGTACTGGTTAAAAAACAAACAAGGAACTTTGTAATATATAGGGGTTCTTTTGTGAATTTGTCATGCTTTTACCGGTAAGTAAATGAACCGACTGAAAACTGAGTGGAAATTATTATGAAATTATAAACAGTGGATAAGAGGTAAGAGATTCGATCTAGTGACCTCAGGTTATAAGCCCTGCCGCCGCTCTAGCATGACTGAGCTATCATAGCCGATTCTATATATAGCCAGTTATTAGCTGGGGGGGGGGGGAGGTCAGTAGCCACAGTAGGCTACCCTGCTGTGTAAATCGGGTTCTTGGATTGCCATTCTTTGCTTTCTAGACGCTAATGGCGTGCTACATATATTGGATATATGTATAGAAATGATAATATAATACTTCTGTATGTTTTCTGTCACATTCCTTTTTCCTGTTTAAGATTTTTTTTAATTTCACTTATTACCGTAATTTTTACTCTATGAACAGGTGAAGATTGGTTTCCATATTCTGGCCTTAGTCGGTGGAGATCGCCTGGGGCCCACAGGGAGGGGGGGGGGAGAGGGGGTACCAGTCAGAAGCCACAGTACCTTGCTGTGTAACACATGGTTCTTCCCGGATTGACGTTCTGTGCTTTCTAGAAGCTAATGACAAGCCACATTCAATATTTCTTGCTTTTTGGTCGAAAATTCTCGAACTCCGGAGTAAACCTGGAATATCTACCGATAATCCAGATAAATCGCTCGTTAATTCAGGTTTTTTTAACCACTTTTCAGTCAGCCGACGCGATTTAAATCTTTAGCATCTTATTTGGATCATGCCAACTTTTAATTAACCGAGGGGTAATTAGAGAGGGCAAAGTTCAATTTGGGTGAGGGGTGTGCGATCACTAGATAAGGATTCCGCAATGTGATGCGGTATCATACACCTTAAATTACAGTCATTATCGCCATCGTACAAGTTACGCACTGATCTCAAACACCAATAGGTTGCACAATCCTCACATTAAAAACAAGGACGCTAACTTTTACAGAGTTTGAACTCGTCATTGATAGTTCACTTTCGTCTCGTCGACGTACTTTTTCCACAATGAAAGCAATCAGTTGTGTTTTCGCGTTTATTCTTGGTGTAGCCCTAGGTCAAGACCCAAATTTTATTGTTGGAGTAGGAATTGAAGATGTAACGGGACCAGCTGCCGATGTAAACATGGTAAGCTAATGTTGTGAACTGTGATCATGCGACTCTCTGTGAGGTTGAGAACGATGATTAATTTCGGCTTCTTGATGTTGTTTTGCAGCTCTTTTACTTACAGACAAGGCATACATGGATTGTCTAATCAAATCAAAGCGTAGTAATGTTGAGCATCGACACTCGAGAACTACAATGATTGACTCAGAAACTGGTGTGCCTAGGCTATAGGCTAGCGGGATTTAGGCCACGATATTCACACATTAATGAGTAGCCTAATGATTGAGGCGTAACTACTGTAGGCCTACGCTAGAGCAATGTTAATGTAACAAAGCATATGCCTGGCCGAAGCCTTCTTTGGGCACATGTAAAAATAAGAGACTGGAGATCTCCTGTTTTCGCTCGTCGAGTATAACTAGTTGTTTGACACAGTACATAGTAATAATGCTACACATGTCTTACCAAACTCTAAAGTCATAGCCTCTTGGTTCAACTAGTACTAGTACTAGTAGTAGTACCGTAGTACTAGTACCATAGTAGTCTTGGAAGTTGGAGCCCAAACCTGTTACTAGTGTAAGTGTTAAGTCTAGGCTAGGTTAAGAACTTGTGGTTTGTTAAAAGTACGTTTTTTGTACATTATTGTTCGGCCCAGCCTTCACTGGGTTCTGTCCTTTCTGCGGAATGTAGATTGATGGTTGTTATGCAGTGAGCTCTCTATGTTTAGACCTACTCCATATAAATACTGTAGTTATAGGGCATTTCCATTTTCACAGCTGATATTGTAGGCCTAACATTGGACTAACTTGTAACATATAAGGTACTGGCAGACATTGTTATTGAATATCAAGTTAATAAAACTAGCTTAAGTTGTCAGCTATAATTGCATAGGCCTACTGTACTTGACAGTAAGAAATGATGCATATAGCATTCCGTCCCATTGTAACATGTTTACATGAGTGAGGAATTTATTGGATTGCATTTGAAAGTGGTAAAAATGAAACAAACAATGAAACTCTAGGAACTCTGTCACTTCTGTGTAAGTGAGAAGTTACCACAAACACTAGCAGTTAAGTTGTTATAGTGTTATGTTAGCAATCTTCGTTTTGTAGATAAGATGCTTTCGAGCCACGGTGATGTATTTGTGTTTGTCGATTAATCACAATGCTGATAGTTTGACGGCTAATTTGGTTTTCTTATCAGTCTTAAATTGCTAAGTTAACTTCAGAAGTACCTATCAATGTAGTTACTTATTTGATCTGTTAAAGCTCAAAGGATAATGAGCTCAAAGGTTCTGTCAAGTACCACCTTACTTTATTTACTCCTCGGAAGAGGCATTTGCACTTTTACAGACATGCACAATATGTCCCAATTCTTACATCTAGTAGATTATGTAGCTATTTCTTTCATACACGTACATTTACGGGAATTGAAATGATGTGAAATTGTCTGAATGTTATCTGTATACTTGTAAAGTGATGTAAGGTAGTTGCTTTTCTTTAAAGGAGAAAAAACCCTAAAAATCATCATTAAAATGTGATAGAAAATGCTAAAAAATGAAACACAAATGCCCTCAAAACTTTATTATAAAATAATTCTGTATGAGAGATATCATGTTTCCAACCTTCATGTACTGCACTAAAGACTTGAGTAAAGTTTAAAGGAGGTGGGAATGAGTAGGTGGGAAGGGGGAGGTGGTAAGGAGTAGGTGGGAAGGGGAGGTGGGAAGGGGGAGGTGAGAAGGAGTAGGTGGGAAGGGGGAGCTGGGAAGGGGAGCTGGGAAGGGGGAGGTGGGTAGTCATCAAATTTGTAATTTACGGATGATAGATTGCAACAAGTGAGTGGATTTCTGAACATATTGCCTCAACAGTGAAAAATGTATTGTTTGCATTAGTGTGTAGCAGCACTAATGAAATTTATGAATTTTCTTTTCTTGAAATTCTGCAAATAATGTGGTTCTGTGTTGTATTGACTTTTCTTTAAAGGGGACTTGTGTTACTTTATTTGATGTAACACCATCATGATCACACGGTTACATCCTCAACATAAGGGGACTGGGGTTGGAAGTGGATCAATATGTTTGGTGTTTCATGCCCAGACTCTAGTTTAGGATTACCTTTCTAAAACTTTGGTTTCAAAAGTTCACAATGGTTCTGTGTATCAAAACTATGATAAATCTTGTAATTTGTAAATAGCATTTTAGTGATCTGATACACTGTAAATGTGGCTAAAAGTGGCCAATTTGTACATTGAAAAGTACAAAATTAGATGACAATTAGAGATTGTCTTATTTATTTTTTATTTTCCTTTCATCATTTTTCAGAATAAATTCAAACTGTTTTCATGCCATCTTCTTTTCTTCTATTTTTACAGATGGGCTATGCCCACCCTGGACAGACCAGTAGAGGAATACATACCAGACTGTACAGCAGAGCTTTTATCTTTTGTGAAGTAGACAACAGTGACAAGTGTGAGGTCTTTGTTGTGGTAGATTTTGCAATGGGTGCTACAGCTATCAATATTGGGGTAAGTTTAGGCCCCAAAGAGAGAAAGTTCCATGATGAAAGTGCCATAAATGAGGTTTTAACTTAATCTGTAATGTAAAACTGATTGTCTTTGACAGAAGTAAGATTAATTGTTGCTACAGGTATCAACATTGGGATAAGCTTAGGACCCAAAGACTGTCGAAATCTTGGAATTTCCTTGCAAATGTTACAAAGATGAAAAATGTACTGATCTAAGTCAAAACTGAATGTCTTTATTCTTGTAAGCATATTCTAAGTCATCAAAATTGTTTCAACTTTAAAAAAAACAAATTGTAAAAGCTCTGAACAAATTTATAAATGGATTTTTGAGGTTTATTTGCAAATTTCACCAAATTTATCACGTATTGCTTAATTAATAATGCAATTCATTACATTTTGATACAAAACTTGACTTTCAAGCTAAATAACATGCCTTGTGATTTCAACAAGTGTCAAAATTTTGCCAAAGTTACTCAAAACACGGCTTTATTCTTCGATAATCTAGTTTATCTTCGATTAAGAAAACCTCAATTTTATTTCCAACAAAGATTGGAGTAATCTACACCTTTACAAACAGCTCTTAAACACATCTAATCCAGCATTTTGTAAATGAGCTCAAGACTTTTTTTAAAAATTTATTGTACAAAACCGTGTTAATAATGATTTATTCCAGGTATTTGAAAGGTTGAAAACTCTTTATGGAAGTATGTACACAGAGAAGAATGTGGCTATTTGTGGGACGCACACCCATTCAGGACCCGCGGGCTACCTCCAGTACTTTGTATTCGATGCCACCTCTCAGGGATTTGTCCACGATGCCTATGACAATCTCGTTGAGGGCATATTCCAGGTATAACTCTGTTTTCTTTTTCTGCATTTGTTTTTACATCTTTTGGTACATTTATATCAATTATTATGTAACAGCTATTGGATATGGACAGTTGTTGGGATGTATTGAGACTATTGTTCAAAATTTCATTTAAAATACCTTCAGCATCTAGCCGATAGAGTAGCACTCATGATCCTGAGCATTCAAGACACAGGGTGAATCCTCGACTTGAAATCTTCACTTTGCCTTAAGTATACTATAACATTGAGAATAAATCAACTCTTTTCCCCATATTTTCTAATAATTGATCCTGGTCGCAGGGCTGTAGCCCCCTCACCCCTCCCCCACCCTCTCTTATCAGGTCGGACTTTGATTTGGCCGTTTAAATATCTTGGTTGATATTTTCAAAGTGGATCTTCCTGAGAAGCAATTTTTCAAAGTCTGCTCGTACTACCCTTGCTAAATCTCAGATCTCCAACTGTCCGAGAAAATATATAAATTTAGTTCTTGCTTTTATCTTAAATCTGCTAAAATGGTGTGAATATCTAGAAAACTTACAAACACTCGTTTAGAACTTCTTTGTCAATCTTAGAACATATAAGTTATGTGTTCATACTATTTCGTGCCATAGGCTTACCAACGTAGCCTCCCCCTCATCTTTGAGACCATCAAGAGATGCTTTAATCCTTGCATTAATCAATCCTACTGTACAATTTTGATTGGCTGAATTGTTTTTGGTGAATTTTGGTGATGTCATTTTACAAGCTGAAGCCAGCATTAGTTTATATTTATTGTGGTGATGTAAGGTTACCAGCTGAAGCTAGTGTTAGTTTATATTTATTGTGGTGATGTAAGGTTACAAGCTGAAGCCAGCATTAGTTTATATTTATTGTGGTGATGTAAGGTTACCAGCTGAAGCTAGTGTTAGTTAAATACAATATATCCTTTCCTTTAAACAGAGTATCCGCATTGCCCATGAAAACCGAGCACCTAGCTTTGTGTATCACAGTACCGGTGAGCTGTTGGAGGCTAACATTAATAGGAGTCCGCATGCTTATGAAGCTAATCCGGCCAATGAGAGAGCAAGGTGAGGAAGACTTGATTTATAAATTAATACAGTTAAACTGTAAGAAGAGTCAGCAAAGGATTTCAACAATAATAACCTCAGAAATAAAGTCATGTTTCTATGAACAGAGCTATCCAGCTCTCAATTTGTGGCATCCCTATTTATTTGTTTCTGGGGTGGGGTGCTCGTAAGAGAGAAATATGAATAAGATAAGTCACCGACAAACTTTTATGAAGGTTATTCTTTCGTTTATTTTAAGCTGTGAATATTTATAGAGTACAGATATATGTTTTGATGTGTTTATTGAATAATTTGACTGATAAACTTGGTACAATGGTGTATGAAATTACATGAAATGTAGGACTATAGTATTGTACTTCCCCCAAGTCCTAATCCCAGGGACAAAATGTACCTAACTTGTGAGTACATACATCTCTGTCAAGTCCTAATCCCAGGGACAAATGTAATTAATTCGTGAGTAAAAATGGACAGAAAATAACTATTGTTTTATCACATGTTATAATATCTTCTGTTGATGAGTTGTCATAGTTAGTTATCATTGATTCAAGCCATGTTTAAGTAGCAAGTTGGTCCCTGGATTTATTTTGAGTTGTAAAATTTCATGAAATATGAAATATTCAACTACTTATGCACAGGCGCGTAGCCAGGAATTTGCCAAGGGAGGGGCGAAAATGTAGATTTGGCATTGCAAACTATCTAAGCGTAGCGCCACCATGGTTGGCACGAAGCGTACCAGAAAATTTTGGCTGAAAATGCCTCCCAGATCGCTGGAAATGGCACTTCCCAGGCCTTGTAAGTTGCATCTTGGCATTTTCTCTTTTGAAAATACTAGCGATATCATAAAAACATTAAAAAAAAATTAAAAAATTATGCTCAAGGGGGGGGGCGGCTGCCCCCTTCGCCCCCCCCTTGGCTACGCGCCTGCTTATGCATCTCTTATAAGTACCACAACAGACAGATTTTTAATGAACTTCTGTTACAAATCATTCATAGTACTATATGTGTAATACTGTCACGTAACATACAGTACAATTTTTATCATCGTAATCTCCATTTACCACATTAGCTTTTGAAGTTAATAACACAGTTCAGTTTACAGAATAAACCTTACTGCATTACAGGTACAATCATGACGTTGACAAGGTTATGACTGTACTGAAGATTCTTGGAGCAGACATGAGTGACCGTGGCCTGATCAGGTAGGTCAATTTCATTATTGTCCTATTACTAATGAATATTCATGAATCTCAACTCATTTAAATTTAGTTAATTCTTTTCCTGTTGTTAATGAATATTCTTGAATATCTCTGGTTTATCATGACTCATAGAAATTTAACTACTTATTGTTGAATGCTATTATCTGAGAAAGAGTTCAAAGGTCATCAGTTAGATACTCTATTTCTGAAATAGAAATATGCTTGCTACAGAGGTTATTGTGAGTGTACAAAGTTCATATGAGGCTTGACACACAGTGCTGGTATATCTGTAGTTTATGCATGCATATACTGAATAAGTGTTTGCTGGTTGTTGGTTTGTTAGACAATAGCCTAAGTTCATTTTATCAGGGTGAGAGATGGTGTTGCTTTAACTTCAGAGAATCATAATGTAAACATTCTGTCAAAAATTGGACTGACCCTTGGCTATGTAGGATAGCTGTCAATGGTGGTGTAATAAGACATCTTATCGTTGATATAAGATGTAATTGTAAGTATTTTACATGCCCTTTTCTGACATAGTAAAGAAACTTAAAGATTTTTTCCAAAGTGCTTGAGATTATTGAAATGGGAAGCATATTTTGACCAATATTTATTCTTAAAATTTTGAACAGTTTCTTCCCGGTACATCCCGTCTCAATGAACAATACCAATCGTTTGCTGAGTAGTGACAACAAGGGATATGCCTCATACATGATTGAAATGGAAAAGAACCCAGGAACCTTCCATGGCCAGGTAAGAAATGATTCACCCCCCCCCCTCACCCCCTCTCAATATGCTAGAAAGTAAACAAATATGGTCAGGCATGCTGAAACTTCAACCACTATCAATCAATCAATGTCAGGCCTAAAAAATTATGCTAATCCATTCTAATATAAACTCAATGAAAATGTTATATATTACATATAAACTTTAGAGCACCCTTGGATGGCCATTGAATAATGTTTGTCCTTGAAAATGCATTTGTAAACATGATATTTGAGGCCTTTAAAGTCCTATATGTTGTGTTGCATCACAGGAAAGGACCTAATGGTCGTGTGTTAGACTAAGTACCAAAGCCACTTTAATTAATGAGCCTGAGTTGTTTAAAGGGTCATTTCTCAGAAAGAAATGTTTTAGCAATTTTTAGCATGCTACATTTTGGGGTAATAGTAATGACCTTTGAGGAAGCTTAAATTTTGGAACCAATTTATTAATTAATATTAGTTAGTGTTTTTGGAAGACTGTGGTTTGTTTATAGAGCAATGTTGTGCAGACACTCTACACTGAGTTTTCTACAAGCCTGAAACTAAACTAGATCTCTCTCATTTCAGTCCTATGGTTGATTTCTTTCAATTTGAAAAAGGCAGAGGGAAAACCTTTCTACAACTTTGAGATTATCAATTTGTTTCATAAAAAGGGAATGATTTGACTTGGTTTATATATTTAGTTGCTATTTGTTGATTGTATTGAAGTGCAGTGTTTCAGTGGTGTGAATTCCCTTACACAAGTCCTTGTTGCTATGGTAACAGACAGGTAAAAAGTCAGGTATTTTTATCCAGCAGATTTCTAAATATGAGATATTTACATAAACTGTTTGTGATCCTAAAATTCTTTAGGGTGATTTTGTGGCTGCTTTTGCTAATACCAACCAAGGTGATGTCTCCCCTAACCTGGAAGGAGCAAAGTGTCTTGACACGGGCTTGGACTGTGACAGAATCACTAGCACCTGTGATGGAAGAGTAAGTCTGTGCAACTTTTAGTTGTTGTTGAGTGGAACTTTTTAGCAGAAAACTAACAGCCATTTCCAAGCACAGGAAGCAGATGGTTGCTATCTATTATTAAGTTGACAGAGCTATGCAGGCCTCGTTCCTATGCTGAAAACATCGACAAGAAATAAAGTTATACCGATGTAAGAAATATCACAGAATGTTGAGGAACAGTGAAAGCAATATGCCAACTTTCTGGCCATTTCAGTTGCTAGATCCTTGTATAGTCTACACCAATTGATAACCTTTGTTTATTTAGTAAAGAAGAGAATTTCTTGAGGATGTAAACAAAATAAAGTTACAGTAAATGTTAAGCTCAAGTGTTTGAGTGGTTGAAGATATCCCATTTCCCACCCAGTTTATCAGTTGTTAGGGTAGATGTACATGGCTCACACTGGCATCCTTAGTATCACATGATGCCCTGTGCTGCCACCATTGATGCTACATGACTCTCAACATTAATTTATTGGTCATGTAACTTCCTCATCATATTTTCAGTTTGTGATGTAAATATTACTTTTCATGTGTCAATGATGTATTCTAAGTTTGTCACATCTCTTGCAGACTGCCCTATGTGTTGGTGTGGGACCGGGCAAGGACATGTTTGAAAGTACTAAGATCATCGGAGAACGCCAAGCTAACAAGGCCATGGTGAGATATTATTACGATTTTGTACGATGCTTCATTCAAATTGCTACAACATTTTAGTGAGAAAGAAGATGATGTTGTTTGTAGGTTTCAATTGTTTATATTCTAGTAGGATTCCTTTAAAGTATGCATGGTGCATTCATTCCCAGCAGTAAGAATTTTCAATTTTTTCATTCTATCAAACTCTGCCATTCTTAATCTCTTCATGTTCCCGGCTAGCTGGGTACATCAAACTCTTTTCCTTGTAACTCTATATTTTTCTTTTGAAATACAGGAGTTATACAATAGTGCAACACATCTTTTGGATGGTACTGTTGGGTTTGTCCATCAACATGTGGATATGACTGATTTTGATGTGGAGTTAGATGGCGGTGGCACGGTCAGTTTAACATATGTATATATATATTTATTTTAAGCGCTATTTAAGCGCTACGAAAATTATTTCATAGTTTGTTTGGCGCTATATAAAAAATTATGTATTATTATTATTGATATGAACCCAGAGTAAAATGACCCTATATGCTAATATTTTTTCAAAATGTCTGCTAGCTATCACCTTTACAGCAATTTTTCCCTCAACATCATACCAATCATAAAATGTTAAAGTTATGAAAGTAACCAATCAGGAACTGAGAAAGATGGTTAAATATTTGATCTAGGGTAACCATGAAGTAGCCTACCATTGTAGCTTACTGCAGGACAATAACATTGTAGCTTACTGCAGTCTGAAAATTGAAGAGGTGTAATGCTTTCAATTCCACAATCATAAACTTGTTGACAAAACATTTTGAAACTTTCTTGCATATTCTGTATGACGATCCTGTGCATATATATGTGTTATGTGTTATGTTATGTGTAAATACTGTTCTTGTCCTGTTCATAATGTCAATAAACCCTTCCAGATTTGCTGCCCGGCCTAGTTTATGTCCCTCAATCGCCCCTCATAATTTTTACGTTGTACTACTTTAGTGATTATTCAAGCCCTGCAGCATCCTTCTTTAAGTTCCTCTCTCTTCTCACTTTAGGTCAAGACATGTAAGGGTGCATTCGGCTACTCTTTTGCAGCAGGTGCTACTGATGGAGCTGGGTTTTTCCCTTTTACACAGAGTAAGAAGTTATTATTGTTCTGTTCATAAACTGTAAGGAATTGTTGGCAGTGTTGGTAGAAAGATTAATCATGCAATCAAAAGCCATCTAATACTAGTATTAGAGAAATCTATGCAGATTTTCTCTTAAAGGAAGTCAAATAGAAGACCCCTTGTGTTGTGCTTCTCACATGTTTCGCAAAAGTGTGGTCTGTTTCCATCTCATATTCACTCTTTTGTTTCATTTCTTCAATTTTCTTTTCATTATTTTCTTTATAGATGATGACATCCTTCTCATTAAACATAAAAAATGCAAATTTTGACATCTAATTTGAGCTTACCACCATGCGATCATCATAGCAGTATTATTACCATCTTCCACACACATCATCTCTTAGGTCAACAGAGGTCATCTTCCATGCATATATGGTGAGTATGTTTCATCATTTACGCCCTATCAAAAAATCATACCTGAGAATAAAGAAACGAAAGTCAGTTCAAACGAAGAAAAAAGTGAAAGGTTTTTCACAGCTTTTGTATTTAATACATCTCACTTGGATGTTTGTGCTAAGAGACAAGAAGCTGAGTCATTCATGAAGACACAAGATGACATTTTCACTTTCAGTTTTCACTCAGCAATCAGTTTCACTGAGGGTTAACTGTTACTAAGCAATCACTTTCTGAGTATACACTTTCAACGAGTATTCACTTTCACTGAGTGTTCACTCACTGCAGTGATGAACATTCACATTCACTCAGCAATCACTTTGAGTGTTCACTCACTGAGCATTCACATTCACTCAGCAATCACTTTCACTGAGTGTTCACTCATTGAGCATTCACATTCACTCAGAATCACTTTCACTGTGTGTTCACTCACTGAGCATTCACATTCACTCAGCAATCACTTTAACTGAGTGTTCACTCACTGAGCATTCACTCAGCAATCACTTTAACTGAGTGTTCACTCACTGAGCATTCACATTCACTCAGCAATCACTTTAACAGAGTGTTCACTCACTGAGCATTTACATTCACTCAGCAATCACTTTCACTGAGCATTCACATTTACTCAGCAATCACTTTCAGTGTTAGTACACTTTTACTGAGCATTCACTTTAACTGAGTGTTCCCTCACTGAACATTCACATTCACTCAGCAATCACTTTCACTGAGTGTTCACTCACTGAGCATTCACATTTACTCAGCAATCAATTGCATTGTTAGTACACTTTTACTGAGCATTCACTTAACTGAGTGTTCACTGTAACTTAGCATTTATTTGCACTAAGTGTTGGCTTTCACTAACTTCTGATATTCCTATGAGTGTCAAAGGTCATTCGGTTTCATTCTCTCTTCACTTGATAAAACTAACCTCTTTTAGTTTGACTTTAATGAAAGATTAAAATATTTGCTGAAAATAAGCACACTGATCCTTTTTTATGCCTTTATTTGATTTCTTTCAACACTCTCCTGACTGATAGGTGAAACAGAGACCATGCTGTATCTGTTTATTTGATTTCTTTTAACATTCTCCTCACCCATAGGTGAAACAGAGACCATGCCGTATCTGGAAATTCTTCGTGATGCATTATTAACGAAGCCCTCTGCAGAATTGGTTGCCTGCCAGGCACCAAAGCCAGTTCTATTGCCTATTGGAGAGGTACTATCTACTGCCAAACATTCTTATTTTATAACCATATGCAGGGCAGGGGGCATGTGCCCCACTGGAAAATCAAAGTAGTTAAAAAAAGAACCAAAAACTGTTCTCTCTTGTTAAAAATATGCCCAGCTCTTAATGTTTACTAATCAAATCAGTTCAAATTTTGGACATTTAATCGGCTATCGAAAGCCTGAAGTTGGAATTTCCCCTCACCCCACCTCCTTTGTATATTTTTCTGTGGACCAACTTTTATAAATGTTTGAACACATTTTATGACACCTATGGGACTACTGTTGACTAATGTTGGTTGACGTTACCATGCAATCCCAGCCCACAGCTATCATAACTATTTTTTAATTTTTTTTATCAGATGCACACCCCGTGGGAGTGGGCTCCTGCTATCATTGACACTCAGATGCTCAGACTTGGCGAGTTTGTCATGATTGTAGTACCAGCCGAATTTAGGTAATTTTAATATTTTTACCCTTCCCCTCTGACAGAGCAAAATAAAAGTATCCCATCACCTCAAGTTACTGTTGGCAGGACGCTAAATACAACTTATTACATTACACAGTCTTCCATTTTGGTACAATACATGTTTTTTTTATTAAGTTTTTTTTTCTATAGTTTACAGAAAGGACACATGCATGGTAAAGCATGCTCTGTGCTCTTTAAACATTCAAAGAATTTGATAATGGTTGACCTCTGTCAATTAACAATGTAGGAATTGTTTCATCATTCCTGGTGTGACTGCAGAAACATGTTATATTGTCAGGCACTTCAACCTTCCTCTATACAGTGAAATTTTCTATGACCAAAATTTGCCAAATTCATCACTTAACACTATCTTAAGGGATTGATTTGTTTTACCTTTCAGCACTATGGCTGGCCGAAGACTCCGTGAAACTATTACCGATGTGAGTTTGGTTCAACCTCCTTTTTTAGATTCTGTAATACCCTAGTATTTGGGAGTGGTTAGAGGGGAGGGGGGGGGGAGGTAGGGTCTCTGTGTTTTCTTGAGAATGTCATGATGACATTTTAAACTGTGGAATCTATTCAACATTTGAATTTAAGTTTCTTCATAACCTATTTTAATTAATAAGGAAACTTGAAAAGCTTGAAATCAGAGTAACTTGATAAAGGTTATGATGTTGAAGCTGCTCTTGTTTTCTGCAGTTCCTTGAGAACGATGGACTAAGTGGAGCTGCAGCAGAAATAGTTGGTCTTTCTAATACATATTCAGACTATGTAGTCACGGAGGAAGAATACCAGGTAAGTTATCAAGGATGAAGAAGAGGAACAGGTAAGACCATCTGGAGGGGTATGGCACAGGACCTCTGGTGACAGGCTGTCATCTGAAGGGGTATGGCACAGGACCTCTGGTGACAGGCTGTGGGGGAAAAAAAGGTCAAGGAAGGTGCAGTGCGGTACAGGAAGGGTGGAGGGTTACCCAAAGGATATCAGATGAACTGTTGTATGAAAGAGACAGAAGTGAAGGATGTTGTAGCGTTTCAACAGAGAGAGATCTGAAGAAAGGGGGAGGAGGAGAGGGAGGAGGGTTTACAAAGCCTGAAGCATAGCATACAAAGATAAGATTAAAACCCTCAGAGCATTTTACCGCTCAGTAAGACATGTGAGCTACAAAGATAAGAGTTCAATCCTCAGAGTATTTTACTTCTCATTGAGACATGTGAGCTCCCTAGCTGTGTTGAAGTTTATTTGTGATTAAGGTTAAGCAGTGAAACTGATTGTAAACAACACATTTTCATGTAAATTTATTTTCACAGACTCAACGTTATGAAGCGGCTTCCACTATTTTTGGTCCTAACACACTACGAGCGTACCAGCAGCAATACACATACCTGTCTGAGAAGCTCATGGATGTAAGTAGGGAGGTTTAAACAGTATGGGATGGGGGGGGGGGTGAGGGAGGTTTTGTCTTTATGTTTGATTTTGGTATGCTACTAATCCTGTGCAGTTCGTTGAGTTAATCTCCATAATGAAGTCTCTACTGATCCCAAGTTTAGCTGTAATTATGAATTCTTTCTTGAACTGTATCCTAGATGTACAACTAAAGTCTTATGTATTTTAAGAAGATGCTTATTTTAGTCTTGATTTTGCCTCATGATATCTATAATTAAGAGATGTCTGGAGAAACTTCTCTAAGTTTTTGAAAGTGAGGAAAGTGCCCACATTTGTTACAGAGGAACAAACTGATTTGGTTTGCGTTTACCTCTGTTACCAGTCCCAACAGTCTATTTAAATACTTTATTAATGTCAGTGACATCACAGTCCAAACATGATTTGGTTTGTGTTTACCTCTGTTACCAGTACCATTCCTGTTTGCTTTACATTCAGTACTGTGAGTGATTATTGTTGTATATTCATACAGGATCTTCAATTGTCCTCTCCCATGTATACCAAATTTCGTAGATATTTCAATTTTCACATTTCTTACACTTACAAGTTGTAACATTTATTTTACATTTTAGTTGCTTATTTACATTACCTTACCTTATATAACCGTGATGTTGTTTTGGTGTGTACCAATACAGGGTCAGCAACCAACCCAGGGTCCCCCCATACCAAACCTCTTAGCTGATATGGGAACAACTCTTGCTGACCCTGAAGGAGATGAAGATGATGTTAATATTGTCACCGGCCTCGGTCCAAAGATCGGAGACTTGATTACGGACACTGATGCCAAGTATAGACAGGTGAGGAAATAATAATAGAAATAATATCATATTGGTGGAGCTAAATGATTCACCAGAGTTACTACAGTGACCAGAGATACCACAGATACCATAGCGACCAGAACTACCATAGCAACCAAAGCTGCCAAAGCTGTCATAGCAACCAGAGCTGCCATTGCAACCGGAGCTACCATAACAACCATGGGTGCAACAGCAACCAGAGCTACTAAAGCTGTCATAGCAACCGGAGCTGCCATAGCAACCGGAGCTACCATAACAACCAGAGGTGCAACAGCAACCAGAGTTACCATAGGTGCCATAGCAACGAGAGCTTTCATAATCATCAGATACCACAGGGCTACTGAAGCAACCATAGACACTGGTTCTGCCAAAGATGTCAGAGGTGTATTGAGGTGGGGTCAGTAGAAGGGTGGGAATTTCCCCGTGCTTGATGCATGAGTTTAATTGATTTACAGGTTGATGTTACATTAAGTGGTCAGTTGTGTTCGCTTTCTGTCAGTAATTCTCTTTTGCATTTACCAGACACTAAAGTTTCCAATGTTTATTTCCCAGGGAGGTGTTGCTATGGCAACTTTCATAGCAGGCAACCCAAGAAATGATGTCTTTAGAATGGTAAGTTTGTTGTTTACCTTTAAAATCTTGGGAAATATGTGCAGATGTTTTCCAACAATCCTTGACAAATTGTCTGAACTTAAAGGCATATGTTAGGTTTTGCTTTGAATCGTCCCATCTCTTGGTATTGAGTTATATGAGAACAAGTACTCAGGTAAAAGCCAATACATAGAACAAGCTATATCCAATGTATTCTTAGGCCTTGTGCAGCACTTACCTCACAAGTGTAGCAAGATTGGAAGGTTCATTGTTATCTTTGTCTTAACTCTAACCTTCATCCTAACTCTAACCTTGCCCCATTCTGAGGACTAACTCTAACCTCTATTCTAACTCTAACCTCCATCCTAACTCTAACCTTCCCCCATTTCTGAGGACTAACTCTAACCTCTATCCTAACTCTAACCTTCCCCCATTTCTGAGGACTAACTCTAACCTCTATCCTAACTCTAACCTTCCCCCATTCTGAGGACTTACTCTAACCTCCATCCTAACTCTAACCTTCCCCCATTCTGAGGACTAACTCTAACCTCCATCCTAACTCTAACCTTCCCCCGTTCTGAGGACTAACTCTAACCTCTATCCTAACTCTAACCTTCCCCCCATTCTGAGGTCGATTCTCACCATTCACTATCAGTATATATTTCAAGACTGACTACATTGTGTGAAGTATTTGTTTTGATGTTTCAGTTTGTATTATGTATAATGTGCTAAGGATTTTATTACTTAATACTCCATTATATTCTGTTATTTTTTGACAGTATATTATTTGACAGTATATGCAACCACAATAAGTATGATAGTATTTGAATATTTCAAATAATTTGAGACAATATGCAACCAGCAAAATGTAATCAAATCTTGACTTGATAACAAAAAGTAAGAATTCTCATCAGTCAAAATCTGTAAAATGTCCCATTCGATGATTTCTGCTGTGATTTTGTCATAAAGATAATTGTCAATTTTCCTAGTCGAGAATGGTTCATTATATGATTACTAAGAAACTATATGAGAAGAATACTTAACTATTAAAATAAAATGCACTCCTACTAAAAAAGAAAAAAAAAATAGTACTATTTAGTATTTGTCGAAATCAAGCTTAAAACCAGAGAACTATTTACCTGAAAATGATCCTTGTTTCTGTGTGCTTTGTGCTTTTAATTTAAAGCGAGATGATACGTTTTTGAAAGTTCAGAGAAGAGTTGGTGGCACCAATTGGAATGATGTGTACACTGATGCAGACTTTTGCACAAGGTAAGGAAAGAGTCAGTAATTAGTTAACGATGGTTTCGTTAAGAGAATTTTTGAGGGTTGAAATTGGTATTTTTATCCTATTCTATACGGGTAACCTTTGAGAGCTTATAATGTGACATATTCTATTTTATTAATGATTGGAAGCAATTAAGCTTACCTTCTGCTTCGTTTTCTAGTTTTGACAGAAATTGTTTTTTTGCAGAGGTGAAAAATGTTAGCACAAATTTACGACAAGTGAAATGTGTCTTATTGATGACCATTCGATGGAAGAGTCTAGAGGTTGCCGAATTCTGAACCACAAAAACCATGCTTGAAGCAAACATGGCATGGTCCAAAAACTATATAGATGGAATTACAAAATTGTAACATGTCAGTTGGTTGTTTGTCATAGATATTGCACTAATTCCTTATTCATACCATTTAATATGCATCTTGCTATAGAAAAGCTGTGAAAATAGTCATTCCTGCTAGAGAACTGTAAATTGCTGGTAGTTAACAATATATCAACAAGAAGTGACAGACCAATTCTTATATACATATCATAGGCGTGGCTTAGATCTATATGCAAAATAGGCTTCAAAATTAAATCTTTCATACTGAATGGAAGATGGTATTATTTTAGGCTGAGGTGAAAGGTCATTTAAAATCCTCACAGGTCAAAATGTAAAAGCTCTGTAAACATGTGTGACATCTCGAGCTGGACATTGTGGAAATAACTATGGAATATCCATGATTGAGGCGATTGAAGCTTGCTGTGTTTACTTCATGTCAAAGGTCGTTAATGCTTATCTTCCATAGTAACAGCTGTTTCTTTTGTGAAATTGTTATGCTTCATTATAGTAGTTACTTTCCACCAAGGAAATATCAAAATTCTTTAAGTATTCACTTTCTTTCACTGTCCAAACCTCTATAACTTTTGGCTCTCTGGAGGTCTTCTTACCAGTGAACAATTGAGAGGCCAAACCTACCTTTTTGATTCCTTGCAGTAGGCAAAAGGAATCGATGTGATGGTGATGGCCTGTGTGTGGGTGTATGTATGTATGTATGTATGTATGTATGTATGTGATACCTAGCGTGTAAACGGGATATTTCCAAACGTACATCTTTGTTGAAGTTAATGCTTGGTATGTAGACACCCCTAGGAGAGTAAAAGAATCTTATTGAACGTGGTAGAGGTGGAAGTTATTTGAGGTGAACAGAGTACAAAGTCTGAAAACCTTGAAAACACAATATCTTTAGAAATGCAGCTTGCACTTTTTGTATATATCTACTTTAATGAGAACAAGATCCCTATTAAGATTGGTAGAGGTCAAAGGTCATTTGAGGTCAACAGAGACCAGAGTCTGAAACCTTGCGAACCGCAGACTCGCGAGTAAAACATGAATGGACCTGATATTCGATATGCAGGTATACATTATTGCAACAATCTTGCTGATCACTTGAAGCCAGTGATGGTTAGCACTTAAAAATCTTCCAGCATTACTGTTGAATGTTCTCTTATGAAGTAAGGCAAAGAACCACTATCTAAAGTCAGTTAGGCTTCCTGGTTTATTTGATGTGGTAAATTGTCATAATATACTTTGTCTGTTCTTGTTGTTGTTCTTGTTGCTATAGTGATTGATTGTTTACTCAGGTTCCTTTGGGATCGTGCTTCTTCATCCAGAAGAGGAGGGTCTGTCAGCCATGCTACTGTAGCCTGGGATATCCCATTGGATGAAACTCTAGGCGTCTATCGACTCGCTCACAAAGGCTACAGAAAGGATTCCGTCAAAGGAGATATATTCTGTTACGAAGAAAGCTATTCCTCTACCTTTCAAGTGGTGTCCGCTAGCTACACAGAGGATCGTACCTCAAGTAGTTCTTGAATATAACAATTTCTCTCGATAAAAATTTGTATCTGTTTTTAAATTGTTAGTCATAATAACCCCTTATGTATACTCCAAAATATTAAGTCTGGGTAAATTGTCTTTGTTCTTTACACAGTTACAAGTGTATTGCTTTTGCCAAACAAATTGTTACAATGTGTGTTCTTAGCTTAGAGATGATTAAAATAAAACCAAATTGTGGAAAAGTCGGTTCAGCAATGGGAAAGGGGAGGACAGGAGGGGATGGAAGGAGGATCAGAGGGGGATCAGAAGGGGCCGGGTACAGAGGAACAACCTTACACCAGAAAATAATTGATTTCACGATGTTGTGTAAATATGTGTTTATCATGATAACAGCTTCTTTGTTTGTTATTTACATTTTTTTCATGAATTACTGGTGTCAGTGCCTAAATAGAATTGCTATTAGTTTGCTTTTGAATAATTTCAAGAACATTTTTGATTTACTGTTGCTGTTAGCCATGACATATTTGGTCATTATGATGACAAGGATAAGAAAATATTTCATAAAAAGAAGTAGTTTTGACCTTTGGAAATATCATGTTTGATCTATAATGATTTATAAATAAATACAAATAATGAGCAACAAATTTGAGAATTTTTCTATGCTTTACCTTTCTTTCTTGTTTTTGTGTGCTTTATCTTTCCTTAAAGGAGAAAAAAAACAATTGAAGTTAAAACAAATGTTATGGTAATATAAGAAAGGGACCCATTGCTTCATGGCTTGCTCCGTTAATTAGATATGAAATAGTTACACTTTATAAGTCCGTTTGTTTTTAAACAGCCCATTGTACAATTATCTTTCATAACAAAATAGGACCAACACAACAACTTGCTTTGTTGTTCTTCATTTTATGAAATTGCCTTTGTTATCCTTCATTATTATTTGCAATCAGGATTTGATGACAATTATAAACCAGCATTTAATTCTCTCAAAGTTGATTATTGTACCTAACCACCATTTACCAAAATGTTCTCCCAGATAATATTCCACTAATATATAATTTTTTTTTATGATCACTTCAATTGTCAAAGAAACTACCTTCCCTAGAGGATTATGTACAAGGACCACACATACAAATACAATTCTCAGATTCATGAATTAATCCATATTTTGTAATTTTGAGGTGCATTCTTTAAATGATTTGAACATAAGAAACACCCCTCCCCCTATGTCCCCATTCTATCTACTTACACAAGCTATTATATAAAATAGCTCTTTGCATAAGATTCACATCTTTCATATAATGCTGACGTACCACAACCATGCAAAATAAATTGCCTCCACCACACAAAAAACAAACATTGCTTGCTGAGTGGGTGGGGTGGCGAGATTGTTTAAGTATCAGGTTAGTTGCCCATACTCCTATGTTTCGTAACCATTCTTGATCATTAACGCCAAAGGCAAACATCTACCGTAATGAACGCGCTAGCTACAGATTGTGTCTAACAATGGTCAAACTATATGGCAATTTGAAACCTCCGTACATTATTATAAAGTTGTGTGGATGGCAGTTACATGCCCCCGTACAACAGCAGTAGATCTGTCAGCTCGGGATAATCAACGCTAAGACTGTTTGGCCAACTGTTGAATCTACTCTTTACGTTTGGCCAGGTTTTCAGTTCTCTTATTCGTCCTGTTTGATAATCTATCAAAAATGCTCCGAGAGGTTTTATTTTGCTGCCTGTTGGTTGTTGCTGTGACAGCCCAAACACCAAACTACTATGTTGGGGTCGGAATGGCAGATGTAACCGGACCCGCAGCGGACGTGCAAATGGTAGGAAAACTGTTTTTGTTAGGCATGAAAAGTTTAATGTTTTTCCAACTTTGGCATGGCCTAGCATTAGACCTAACTTTACATCGAAGCTTAAATTGCAGATTTCCTCCTATCACTGATGATTGAATAATATATTTTGCAATGTGTTTTTATGGAAAATTTAGCATGAAATTAGTAGTCCTGAGCAAGGAGATCATGTAAATACCCTGTCATATATTTACTGTGTAGTATAGTTGGATAAGGAAATTTGGGTAACATGCCACATTCCAAATGTTTCTGCTACATTGTAAAACTTGTCATTGCGATTGCAATGGAACAATTGTCCACTGTATTACTTTAAAAGGGAAACACTTAGCCTGTATGCATCACCAAAACTGTTGAAATGAGTCTAATTGTTCCCTTCCAATGTGATCAGGTTTTAATTAACCACAAATGAACTGTCATATCTTGAAGTGTTTGACTGTTGTTGCTGACAACTACTGTGTAATTCTCTCTCACACCTTCTCTATCCTCAACCTCATCTCCATCCTTAATTCCATGTGTCTAGAAACAGTAAAATACAACCAATACAGATGAACATTTTGAAACCCATATCATTTTTGGCCAGTATACAGTTGACCTTTGAGTATATCATTACACTATCCTTCTCACCACCTTGTTTGGAATAGAGATTCTAGAATATATGTGCAAAGTATTACAATAAAACAGTAATGGAAGATCGTGAACAGTTTAGTGATGGTTCCCTCTAGTTTTGTTTTCAATAAACAGGTGGGAGGACCAACATTTTTATATCATCAACTTTTAGTTTGGAATTACACCACTTTTATTCTAAGTTTCTTTGCTTTCTGTGTTTCTTTTCATCATCTCATGTTCTAATTATCAAAAGTTTCCAGCCTGTATTAATTAAGGCGTTTCTGTTTCGCTTTCTACAGACAATACTTTAGTCTTAGTTTATCATGTGTGCATGGACATGGCATAGTCTACTGTATATTTGGATTATGTATTATGCTTATTAATCCTTGTTAGTTTAATAAGCAGTTCAGTTCTCTGGAACCAATTAGTTCAAATTCCAAAGGTTTGTATAAAAGTAGAACTAATTTTCTTTGTAAACAAATATTCAAGTTGCTGTTATCAGCCAATCTGATATTTTGATCTTTTGAGATTTCATGCCTCAGCTAAACGGTATCACTTTACCCCTAACCTAATTAAGTACTGTATAGGCAAGATTTGTTTACGTTTGTTGGACTTTAACAACCAACCACTCTACTACTATCAATCCATACCAGTATGATAAAATGTTGATACTCTTTACCCAGTGACTACTACATACCATCACTTGCTAATTCTAATTTCAGGATTTTGATAACAATCTAAACCCTGTGGGGGGGGGGAGGGGGGGGGACTGGGATAGGAGGGGCAGGGGACAATTGATGCATGAATTGTGATGGAGAATGAATGTTGGGGAAGAGGTACAGAAGTTGCATAATACTCCATTGAAGTTATATGACAAAAGTAAGGATGCCTATATGTATCAGTTTCTGTTCTTAAATACCAGGCATATTGAATAAACTTAAAAAAATGAAAGCAGTTCAACAAATCAAGACATAGATCTACATTAATATTCTTCAACAATTAAATTTATATATAGTTTTTTTTGGGGGGGGGGTGATTGGGGGGGTGGTGGCTAGATAATAAATAATGCCATTTTATTTTAATAATGTCATTGCCCAATTTTTTTATTGTTGTATTATTCACATGACAAAATTTGAAAGCTTTCAATACATATACTATTTCATTATTTGAAATGCAGCAACATTAGTGGTGACCAGTGTTATGATCCCATATTTTATCAGAAGCAATCATAATTCTTAAAATTTACTGAGATACTCCAAAAAGTTCTTTGAAAGACTTTTGTTCACTTAGGATGCAGTTTGACTCCATTATTCGATAAATTATTCTTCTCTTTGTCATTAGATGGGATACGGAAATCCAGCCCAGACAACTAGAGGTATCCACATGAGACAGTTTAGCAGAGCCTTCATCTTCTGCGATATAAACGACCACTCGGACTGTCAGGTCTTTGTGGTGGTTGATTTTGGCATGTCAGACAGTGCTGTGACATTAGGGGTAAGTATTGAAATGATGACATGGTAAGTCAGTATTTCACCAGGTTACTTGTGAGTCTGAGGCATTGAATACATTAATCAACCTTAATCTCAGGAAACATGTAGGTATCTGTAACTCTGGAAAGAGTTTCTCTAAGGTTGGACACAAAAAGTTAAAAATCTAGCACAGTTGAAGATGCTTGCAAAAGTCAAAAGTTAGTAAAAGATGATTATAGGGCCAGTAAAGAGAACCCTGTAAAAAATGCATTTCTCTTTGGTCTTCCAAAAAAACTAAAGAGTCCATAAATTGTGTCATTTTGTTACTAATTGTGTTCCTGTATATAGACAGGTTTCTTATGACTGTTTCTGTTTTTAGAAATTTAGGGTACTGTGTGATACATATGACAGTCACACGGGTAAATGGATAAAGAAGTCCTCCCCTTCAACCCCCTCACCCCTCGGCCGGCCCTCCCCCACAAAAGGAATTAACCATGAGAAACACTTATAATGGAATGCGTTAGCAAAAGAATTGATTGGGTCCATACTACTCATTGATGTTCACACAGGTACTGGAGAGGCTGAAGACAGTCTATGGTTATATGTACGACAAGAAGAATGTGGCAATCAGTGGCACCCATACTCACTCATGCGTGGCTATATAAATGCAATACCTTCTCTTTAATATAACTTCATTAAGTATGACCTACCCCCCCCCCCCCCAAAAACAATGGCAAAGCCCTAGTTAGAAAGTATATGACCGATTCCATACTGCTGTAATATGCTAGGTCATTGATTTTTCCACATAGGTGCTGGAGAGACTGAAGACAGTCTATGGTGATATGTATCATGAGAAGAATGTGGCAATCAGTGGCACCCATACTCACTCAGGCGTGGCAGGATACTTTCAATACTTCCTCTTCACTATAACTTCATCTGGCTTTATCCATGATACATATGATAACCTGGTAGATGGCATTTATAGGGTATGTACAATAATTAATCTTTGTTTTCTTTTATACTTGTTTGTATTATTTTAAAGTTTGTTTTATTAATGTGTCTAATTGTTAAATACTTTTACCAGAAAATTTAATGTTTTTTCCAGCATTTCAAAAGATTTTGAACATTAGGCTAGCTTTGCTGTTTGGGTTATTTGGGGCTTAAGGGAACAAAACGGTTTAATTCAACTCTAGACATCAAGAGTGCAGTAGTTATGTGGAGACATGGAGGTGAGGCATGATGTTACTGGACACTTCCGTTCACGTAAAAGAACAAATAGGCCTGATAGTAATGTTTCTAGTTCCAAACACTACTTTGTAGACAAGAAATGTTTTAGAGGTTCCAGGCCCACTTACTTTTACACATTCTCTTACATAGGCTCTTTAGTGGATAAGCAGTTTGCAACAGTTTTTATTTTTTTAAAGTTTGTTTAGGTTTTAGAGATGGCAGTATTTCTAAGCTACCTCTGCTCAAACCTTACAACTTTGTAGTCTGTTATTTCTAATTTAGCCTAGCCTGCTGTCCTTCTTATGTTTTTGCTGCCTCTTCTCCAGGTCTCCCTGTCACCTTTATTGTCCCCTCTTTGCATCCCAGGAAGGATACAAAGAGGTAATTATTTACCTCTCCACTCGTACAGTCTTAATACATTTCTATGTGTTTACATGAAATAAAAATTTAAAAAGTTGTTTGTTCTTTTAGAGCATTCATAGGGCACATGAGAGTAGAGCCCCCAGTAATGTCTATTACAATATCGGTGAACTCTCTGGTGATATGAATGCTAACATCAACAGAAGTCCTTACGGATATGAAGCTAACCCAGCCACTGAGCGAGCCAAGTAAGATTCAAAACTATTTTATTTTCACAATAATTTTTAATCAGTATCAATCATTCCTTCGTATGGATAGCTCCTCATGTGTGATTAGTTGCTTAAAGTTCAGTGAAAAGAAATTATCATAAATTGAATTGTAGTTTACAGTTCTGTAGTGTTTTATCTGGTTATAATAATAATGTAACTTAAAACAAAGGTCACTTACTGGGATGTGAAACATCTAATGGAAGAGCAAATAATGTCAAATATATACAAAACTGTTAACAAACTGCTTATCTACTGTACAAACCTGTGTAAGTAAATATATAAGAGCCATAGGACCCAGATATTAAGATCCTGATTGTAGAATTCTCTTCAGAGGCTAACTGTTAGCCACTAGAGAAACTAATTTGTTAGTTATTGCATAATTAATGTCACAAAGTTCATTATATGTTCACAAAGTTCATTAAATGTTTTAAGGAAGTAAGTTACTTCATGAAACACTATGCTTACCTCACAGCTTCATATCAGATGTACTTCACAGTGGCCTAGAGTATATAGACATACAAGAATTAGTACTTGTAGTGAATTTGTACACGTATTCTAGCGTAGTTGCATGTTATTGCTGTTACCCTCATGGAATGGTGCTCATACTCATCTCAGACATTTTGGAAATCTATTAGAGAAACAAGTGTAAGATAAGGTTATGATACCCCTACTCACACCAGTACCAAGGGGAAATTCTACCAGTACTTATACTCATAGGCATAGGAGCCCAATTTGATTTGGGGGGGCTGTAATGACTTGCCTGAAAAATATAACCAAAATTTTTCGCGGACTCCGCGCGCCTTCAACATGTAAATGTGTGCTCATATAGGCATGCATCGATTGGCATCACATGCCAATAACATACAATCATTTTCCGTGTAATTACCCTTCCATATTGGTTATAATTATTGGGGAAGTCGTTAACATAATAATGATAATAATAATATCAGTTTAACCATTGAAAAACACATTGCAAAATTGTTTTCTTTCAGTAGGTGCCTGAAAAATTCTCAGCATATTGCCCGAATTTTCACAAACATTTTTGGTTGAGGGGCTGCAGCCCCCCCCCCCCCCCCTCCTATGAATATGTTTATACTCTTGCTGCTGCACTCTTTCTTAAAGGTAATCAAATATGAAGCAGTTATCTTGACATTAATTCATGTAAGTAATTAATGTTGACAAGATGAAACAATACACACAGAGCAGCATCCAGCATCTTACAAAAGTGATCTGAGTTCATGAGATGGACATTTAAGTTGGTGATGTGAAAACTTTTCTCAAACTTTTCTTTGACAGTTATCAGTACGATGTCGACAAAGATATGACGCTCATAAAAATTGTTGGAGAGAACAACAAAGACAGAGGTCTCATCAGGTAAGATTGGATTCGTTTTTTGGGTAATTAAAGTAATGTTCATTTAGCAAGATAATTTGACCTGTTCAGGAATAAGAAATATAGTCCACACTGCTAGGTGAAAACCACCCCTCCATATCTGGTTCCTAACTCTAGATATTCAGTATGGTTGTTTGAAGATGACTCAATTTCCCAGGTAATGTGTCCCTAGCTCCATAAAGTGGATCATAGTGGGTGATCTGTCATGTCATTATGGCACATGTGCTTCAGAAGTTTTTACATTTTCTCTTGCACACAATAACAAATGAATAATAATTTTCTTTACATTTTTCGGTGCAAAGTTTTTCTGACAGCTTGTCTTGCTATGCATACACAGGCATAATCAAAATTTGTAAGAATTAATTGTTGACCATGTCATACATTTTTCATTTTCTATAATTATTAATGGTATTTATTTATTCCTTAATTTCACCTTGCAGTTTCTTTGCGGTACATCCCGTGTCTATGAACAGTACCAATCGTTTGATTAGTGGTGACAACAAGGGCTATGCCTCCTATATGACTGAAATGGACATGAACCCAGGCACTTTCCATGGTCAGGTAATAAATATATATGTATGGTAACTAATAGTGTGACATACTCAGTGTTAAGGTCAGGTTGTTAATCTGAATTACAATTGCACTGAGGTTTCAAGAGGCTATTAAGGAAGAAGTTAATACACAAACATATGAACAGTGCTGTAGCTAGGGTTTCAGGGGCCCCAGTTAAAGAGTAAGAGCTGGGGCCCTTCACCCATACTGCAACTGCACTTGACTAAAGCTATCATTTTAACTACCACAAGTTCTGCTTGGCTATCTTTACTTGAACCCGATAGTTCAGATCCATTGGTTCGAAATGTTGAAACCAACCCTTGCGGCTCCGGACATTGGGGCTTCCGGACATTGGGGTGCCCAGACATTGGGGGCCCCCGGACTTTGGGCCCTGGAGCTTTGGGGCCCCGGAGATTGGGGTGCCCAGACATTGGGGCCCCCGGTCTTTGGAAGCTGGACATTTGGGGCCCCCGGACATTGGAGGCCCCCGGACATTGGGGCCCGGACAATAAACCACCTACCTATTGCTTATCTTTTGCTGAATTTTCATATGTTTTATGGTAAGGAGACAATAGGAGTTTAAAAGGGCCTGTAGTATTAATAAAGTTTCCCCAAAATTCTTTCAAAATTCCCCTTGATAGTTGTTGATTTACACACATCACATATATACATATATGATACCCTTACTAATGATAGTAATGATAGGTTTGTTTTTATTTATTAATATAACAACTTTGAAGTAAGTATATGAAAGCTATATAATGCCCTATAAATTGCTCTGATGTATATTATACATACAACACTCTTTGTATTTTCTTTAGGGAGAGTTTGTTGCTGCCTTTCCCAGCTCTAATTTAGGTGACGTTTCACCCAACTTGAACGGCCCCAGGTGTAAGGATACAGGAGAACCGTGTGAACGAAAAACCAGTCAGTGTGGTAACAGAGTAAGCAACTTTTACTCTCATCAAATTTTATATTCTCAATAGGCTGTAATATTCAACTTACAATCAGGACTAGACAAACATGTGTCATTTGTTTCCTTTTATTCTCTGATTGAGAACTATTATTGCGTTTTAGTTTCTAGTATCGTGTAGTACAGTGTTTTTTTTATATTGTTGCTTTTGGCAGTTACATTTTTTGCCTTATTGGTTCTATATATTTAATATTTTGGTTTTTGTTACTATTTGTTTTTAGGTTTTAAATTTGTAAAGTGCTTTGAGCAGCTTTGCTGATTATGCGCTATATAAATATTACTTATTATCATTATTATTATAAATATTTACACAATCTTTGTCCTTCCTCACCTCACCCCCTTTCCCTCCTATCCACCCCTCATCCTCCCCCCCCCCCCTCATTCTTGCCCAAATTATTTGCTCATTTCAAGTTTACTTGTTTTTCTTTTTATCACAGACAAGTTTGTGTGTTGCTTCTGGACCTGGTAAGGACATGTTTGAAAGCACAAAGATCATTGGAGAGAGACTAGCAACCAAAGCAAAGGTAAGGAGTGAATGTTGGACAATAATATACATGATTGATTCTCAGGAATGTGAACCATTGTCAGCTGAGCCAGAAACGGAAGTTTTGCATACATTTGGAGTTTTGATTAGCTCAATTATTACTTTGTGTTTGGGTAAAAATGTGGTGAAGATTGTTTACTACAAAGTATTTAAAAAAAAAAACGATTTAGAGCTGTGGAATGGGTATCATATTAATTATAATGGAACAAACATGTGGTTATTATGTAAATGAACAGTATTTAAGTTAGGCCCAGGGGTGTATACAATATTTCTATCTCTATGAAAGATGTGGAGCAAGTTTTATTTTTGGATGGAGGAGAAGATTGGTTGTGACATTTTATGGTATTTCTGATGTTAAACAGTGTTTTCCCTGTAGGAGTATTGTTAATTTGCCATCAATAGGCAACGAGAAACACAAAAACACCAATAATTTGAGTAAATTAGGGTTCAGTTCGGTGAAACTGTTTGACATGTTACGGTTTAAGTTTCTCTTGAATTTTCAGGAATTGTACGCTGATGCAACTGAACGTCTTGAAGGGCCGATTGGATTTGTCCATCAGTTTATAAATATGACTAATTATGAAGTAAATCTGTCAGATGGTGGAACGGTAAGTAGATGAAATCTGTCTCTTAAAATTTTAGATACAATAAAATTGAAACTTTGAAACTTGTGAAAGGTCTGAAGTTGCATTTCCATTGGGAGGTATACAGCATTTTACATTGGGAGTATACAGCATTTCCATTGGGAGGTATACAGCATTTTCCATTGGGAGGATACAGCATTTTCAATTGGGAGGTATACAGCATGTCTACTTGGTTCCTCAGTTCCCATCACACACCCTCTTCTTTTCCCTATAGGCATATCCAGGTTATGAAAAGTATCACTAAAGTGAGATATTAATAAAACCACATATTGTAGGTGATTATCCCTGGCAAGTTATTATATTAGATTCAATGAGGAAACAACAGAATTGGTAAAACCATACATTAGTTGGACAACGTTATGATAACCTTAGATTTCAGGTAACTGCGACATGAAACTGTTAGACACTCCAGATGACAGTCTTATTCGTTTCCTTATATTTGCAGGCAACGACCTGTTCGGCAGCTTTTGGTTATTCATTTGCTGCTGGTACTATTGATGGGGCTGGTGCTTATCCTTTCTTCCAAAGTAAGTGAATCTCAGAATTGAAGGCTTTAGAAGTCATTTTATTTTGTAGGGAGAGGGGGGAGGGGGGAGGGGGGGGGGAGAGGTAAGTTATACACATTTTATTGAACTTAAAACTTCAATTAAGCTATTGTAACTTCAGATTAGAGGTGAAAAGTTTCAGGTTCAAATAAATCTTCTGTCCTGAAAGTTTAATTAGTGATATCTATTAAATAATTTTTTTTTATCAACATGGCAACAGATGTTAGATTTGCTTTAGTGTTTCTAAGAGTCCATTTATTGCTTCAGAGCAACCAGCCTTGTTTGCAGCATAGCTTCCATCATCACACTGCAGCATAAAATATGAGCAGTCTTGGCCTATTAAATTGTCCATATGAACCAGTGTTGAGCCTGCAGTGAATTGTGTGTTAATCCATTACCTTAAAGCTGTGTTACCTGTGTTCATCCATTACCTTACAGCTGTGTTACCCCTTACATTGTGTTCATCCATTCATTACAACTGTGTTACCTCTATCATTCTGTGTTAACCCATTACCTTATAGCTGTGTTACCTCTTACATTGTGTGTTCATCCATTACCTTTCAGCTGTGTTACCTCTTACATTGTGTGTTCATCCATTACCTTATAGCTGTGTTACCTCTTACATTGTGTGTTCATCCATTACATTATAGCTGTGTTAACTCTTACATTGTGTGTTCATCCATTACCTTACAGCTGTGTTACCTCTTACATTGTGTGTTCATCCATTCATTACAACTGTGTTACCTCTTACATTGTGTGAACCCATTACCTTACAGCTGTGTTACCTCTATCATTCTGTGTTCATCCATTACCTTATAACTGTGTTACCTCTTACATTGTGTGTTCATCCATTACCTTACAGCCATGTTACCTCTTACATTGTGAAACAATCCATTACATTACAGCTGTTTCATTGTGTGTTTGTCCGTTTACACCTGGCTTATACATATTTCATTGTTTGGTCATCTGTTTAATACCTTACAGGTGCTTGAACCTTTCATATCTGACATCTCATGCTTATGGTCATCTACAACTCATCCAAACAGACTTGATCTCTTTAATGGAGTCTTATAAAAGCGGTAAGACCCATTGCCTAGTTACCACTATGTTAATGTGTCTGTGAGTCTTCGAACACCTTTGCTAATACCATTCACATCCAATCATATGACATTATTTTAATCCGCAAGGCAGTCAATAATTTGGTCAGACTGGTCAGTAAGACTATTAACTAGTAACTATCATTATTTGAGTCTGCAAGATCATTAAGTTCTTACTATACAATTAATTTATTTGCAGACCTTTCAAATTTCACAATGATATTTACATTAGGTATTATTATTCCCAATTAATCATGAGACTTTTGTTGTCATGTATTGATAATTTTCTTCTTTTTTGAGCCATTAATGTTGAGGCTATAGAATGTGAGAAGTGACCACCAAGGACTTGTTCAAGAATATTCTTATATTGACGATCTTCATCACCACTGCCTCTAAATACTGTTGATATTAATTTGATTTCCTTTGTTATCCTAGTAAATATTTATCGTTACTTGTTTACCAAACATGTCTTTTTGTTCATTCGTTCCATCTAGCTCAGTTATATTCTCTGCCACTCGTTGATAAGTTTCGCGATGTCGTGCTCCATGAACCTTCCCCCGAGATGATTGCTTGCCAAGCTCCAAAGCCAGTTTTGCTCCCAGTTGGAGAGGTATGTAGCATCATGAATTCTTCTGTTTTGCCTTTCATGGTTCTTAATATCAGCAATTGTTTGAACAGTGCAAAGACATATTTAGGCCAGAAGGGGATTTGAACCAGTGAAGTCAGATTAGTTCAGACTCCATTCTAGCAATTGTTGTGTGCTCCCTGTATAAACAACTGCTCTATTGCTCATAGTTATATCTAGGAGTCCACCCCCCTCCTCTCCCCTTACCCAAAGAGCCATATTATTCTGATGTAAGTTGTAGAATAGAAGTGATAGCAAACTTGACATACCTCGCTCATACTTCTACTAATACTCAGAGAAAACTTTAGAAACACATCGCAATATCTAAATTTAAAACCTGAACTTTCTAAATAATTCAAAATGTCCAGCACTAACCTTCAAAATTGTTGTTTTATATTTTCTGGTTTAGATGAAGATTCCCTGGGAATGGATTCCAGCTATTGTAGAGACACAGATCCTCAGGATTGGTCAGTTTGCCATCATCCCTGTACCTTCGGAGTTTACGTAAGTCATATTTCACAATCCTATTGTGTGCTTAAGTTCAGTAAATCTTCTTTCTGGTATTCTCAAATATTGTGTATGATCTTTAATTATATATATGTTCATGAAAAAGGAAAAATCTTGAACCAAAGATATTTAAAATTGAAATAAAAAAACACATTTGAGCACGAAAAGTTTGCAAAACTCATACTGCTTGAAATTGTCAAACTGGATTGGAAGAGTCTTCTTTGCAAAAATTCAAGTAGTTTTCTCTGGAAGGCAAACAAGTAAACCCTTTCTGAATTACTGAAATACACTTGAACTGAGCAAGTTGACTAGAATAATCCTACAAAGTAGAAACCCTATGCCATTACCATATTTAGGCACAACTTCATGCATATTCATTTTTTTTTAATTCACCCATGTTATTTTGTAAAGGCAATACACCACCATCTAATATACTTTTTTTGGCTTGTTATTTCACAGCACTATGGCAGGCCGAAGATTGAGAAACACTGTTAGAGAGGTACGTTGATTCGAATCTTGAATTATTCTCCAGTGAGGCCTTACAGGGGCCTTTTCAAACTTTCACTAGTATCGCCTATGCAGGCTCTAAGTGAGCCACGGAGAACGTGAAATAACGGTCACTCATTCCCAAACTTGAACAATCATTTTACTGTCATCCTCAGTGTATTGTACCTAACTGATAATTTTATTAATCACTATTAACACTCCTCGATATCTGTGCATGTCTCAGCGGGTAAATCCTCTTGGAAAGTAGGTTTGAAAAACTTGTAACAATTTAACATACTCGATATGGAGGCTAATAGTACTGACCTTTGACCTCTCGCTTTGACTACCCATGAGACAGTAGACACAGACTCAGACACATAATAAACAACAACATCTTGCCCCTACCCCCTCCCCCCTTCCTACCTCCTTGGTGGTTACTTGTCATGTCTGCAAAGTCAAATTTCTTTATGCAAATTTTGGCATAACTTTGGTTACTTTTTCACAGGATTAGGTACAAAACTTTTGTAATCATGCAGTTTGTCCGCTTGAAATGTTGACTTGTTACACATCTTATCACAGCAAACCACCATGCAAGTACAAACTGTGTCCAACTTCAGGCACTTAAGATGTATGAGGCTGTTAAGACATGGATGAGTATATACGTAATATCGATTGTTAATTTGCTAAGATTATAACAACTGAAACTTTCTATGAATAATATTTAATGTCCTTCATCTGTCAGGTACTTATAGCGGAGGGTTTGACAAACGCTAAAGTACAGATTGCTGGACTCTCAAACACTTATTCTGACTACGTTTCAACCAACGAAGAATATGGGGTAAGTAGATAGGATATCCTTCAATATGCAGAAGCATTTCCCTGGGAAGGGTTTTGGGGGTGGGGGTGGGGGAGGGAGGTAGTTGGAGGGGTACTAGTAGGTAGACATGATGCCATTGATCATTAAACAAGTTACAACCATGATGTATTTGAAGTAACTTTCTGGAGTGTGAGGGACATTTAAGTCCATCGCCATGCTGACTGTCAGTGAGGTTTGTTTACAGTACCCCTCAATTACTGTTGTTGTTCACAGCCTACACACAATGTTGCAGTTGGATGGTTATTGTCATGTATAGGTTTAAATTCTAGATGAGTACTAAAATTCTGTCAGATTTGGACACACATTGAATTTTAATTTGGTTGATGTTGTATATTTGTCAGTGGCCGAGCGTCCATACAGCCAGGGGGGGGGGGGGGCGGACCCCCCCTGACGGACTCAAATGGATTGCTGGCGCCCTTTTCAGCTTTTTACCACTTTTTACTTATTTGCAATTATTGACTTTTTTATTGCGCTCTCATCTACCTATTTTCATTTTTTTTTTGTTTATCTGCAAATTAGCAATTTAGCAATTTAGCAAATTAGCAAGGCCCGGAAAGAGTCATTTCCGGCGATCTAGGGAGTATCTTTACTCAAAAAAATTATGTACACTCCGCGCCAACCTGTAGTGGCGCTCCGCTTAGATAGTGTCGAAAGCGCCCCTACAGACCATTTTCGCCCCCCTTGACCAATACCCCTAGCTCCGCCACTGATATTTGTTATTATATAAAGGAAACTATATTTACTAATAATAAGATACATAGATGGTTTTATGTGTTTACATCAGTTTCTTAGTATCCTTTGTTTCAAATTGGAAAAACTAATTTGGTTTGCAATGATCATCCAGGTTCAGAGATACGAAGCTGCCTCTACAACGTACGGACCTCACACCTTAGAAGCTTATCAACAGCAGTATGCAATGCTGGCTCAACACCTAATGGATGTAAGTATGCCGCTGGGAAGTATACAATACTGGCTGTAAGTATGCAGCTGGTAGTATACAATTCATTTATTCATTTATTTGTTTTATTGCCAATTGTGAACAATGGGAAAGGAAGTCTCCTATAAAGTCTTAAAAAGATTTAACAAGGTAGGAGACTCCCTGGGAGAAAAGAAAAGAAAAATGTACAAATATTTATAATACAGAATATACGTAAGGATTAAATATACAGTAATAATATCCTAATGATGCTGAGATGGATACATGAATAGATTATACAATACTGGTTGTAAGTATACAGCTGGCAGTATACAATACTGGTTGTAAGTATGCAGCTGGTTGTATACAATACTGGCTGTAAGTATGCAGCTGGTAGTATACAATACTGGCTGTAAGTATACAGCTGGCAGTATACAATACTGGTTGTAAGTATGCTGCAGGTATTATACAATACTGGCTGTAAGTATACAGCTGGCAGTATACAATACTGGTTGTAAGTATGCAGCTGGTTGTATACAATACTGGTTGTAAGTATGCAGCTGGTTGTATACAATACTGGCTGTAAGTATGCAGCTGGTAGTATACAATACTGGCTGTAAGTATTCAGCTGGTAGTATACAATACTAACAGTAAGTATGCAGCTGGTAGTATACAATACTGGCTGTAAGTATGTCGCGAAGTATACAATACTGGCTGTAAGTATGCAGCTGGTAGTATGCAATGCTGGCTGTAAGTATGCAGCTGGCAGTATACAATACTGGCTCAACACCTAATGGCTGTAAGTATGATACTTGTATTGGCAGTATACAATACTGGCTGTAAATATGTAGCTGCTAGTAAGCAATACTGGCTGTAAGTATGTAGCTGGTAGTATAAATGCTGGCTGTAAGTATGTAGCTGGTAGCATACAATTCTGGCTCAACACCTAATGAATGTGAGTATGACACTTATATTGGCAGTATACAATACTAGCTGTAAGTATGCTGCAGGTATTATACAATACTGGCTCAACACCTAATGGCTGTATGACACTTGTACTGGTAGTATACAATACTGGCTGTAAGTATGCTGCTGGTAGTATACAATACTGGCTGTACGTATGCTGCTGGTAGTATACAATACTGGCTGTAAGTATGCTGCAGGTATTATACAATACTGGCTCAACACCTAATGGCTGTATGACACTTGTACTGATAGTATACAATACTGGCTATAAGTATGCAGCTGGTAGTATACAATACTGGCTGTAAGTATGCTGCTGTTAGTATACAATACTGGCTGTACGTATGCTGCTGGTAGTATACAATACTGGCTGTAAGTATGCTGCAGGTATACAATACTGGCTCAACACCTAATGGCTGTATGACACTTGTACTGATATTATACAATACTGGTTATAAGTATGCAGCTGGTAGTATACAATACTGACTGTAAGTATGCTGCTGTTAGTATACAATACTGGCTCAACACCTAATGGCTGTATGACACTGGAGGGGGAGGGGGTATTCTAAAAGCTGTTTCTTCAAGGATTAAGTGACAATTATCAGTTAAAAACCATTTGTTTTGACCCTCATTAATTCAGTGCCTCAGGAGAGTATTTATCAGAAAATTGTGGATACTGTGCAAAATAACATATGGTTGAGATGGAGGATGAGATTGAGATGAGAGGGTTCTGGACATGAAATGGCTGAGAAACTGCAGTTAAATGCAACCTCAGGCTAATGGCCATCATAAAGTCAATGATAATTTCAAAGACTCCTACTACACACAGGTTGATTTCCAGGTGTACAGCCATCAATAATATACCCTAAGTGATGTTGTCATTCTTCATCCTGGTAGGTCATTTTGACGTCAAATGCAATTTTTGAAGTAAGCTTAAAATCCTAATTTGATGTAAATCTGTCATATTTGAAGGGCACCCAACCTGGCCGCGGTCCTGAGATGCCTAATCTCTTAGGTGATCAAGGGAGCACCCTGGATCCATCAGAGGGGGATGCTGACGACATCAACCGCATCACTGGTCTAGGAAAACGGATCGGTGATATTGTCATGGATGTAGATGCCAAGTATAGACAGGTATGCATATGCAGTCATCTTTATGAATATTCATAATCAGGTTATTATCATTCCCAGTTCTGTTTTGAGGCAAACAACAGTTCCTAGTAAGTGAATCATTTTTGGAGAATGACGAAACAAGGAAACAATAGCAAAATCAGGTTAGTAAATTCTAGAATTAGAGAATAATAAAGCATTAAGAAAGATTTTAAGGGTAGAGGTACTATATACCACTGCACATGATTAGATTTGATGAACTTGAATATTGATCGGTCAACCACTGATGTGATATAGAAAACCATAAAACATGATAGGTGGATATTAATCGATTATTTACTCACATTGAAAAGTTGAGATTATATAAAAACTCATACCTGAAGGGGAAAGGTAATTGCTCTGCTTTCCTGAATATTAAAAATGTAATATTTCATCACAAAATAAGGAAACTTTACAAAACGATGCTAAAAGTTCATTTGTGTGTTTTTTTTTTTTTACAGGGAGGAGTAGCCGAGGCAACATTCATAGCTGGTAACCCTAGAAACGATGCTTACAGAATGGTAATCATTACTACAAAGTGTCTGTTAATGTGTAAAGGGTTTTCCAATTTGTGTGACAGTGTTTCTGCACTGTTCTTCAAAGTCTTCTAACGTAATAAACAACTTTGGTGTTGTACATAACCATCTGAAATTTCGATCATTTTGTGTGAAACATAAATTAAATTTGGAATGCTGACAAAACTTCATACTAATTAAAAATGTGGTCGTAAGATTATAGCTTCCTATGCTTCTAATTTTCAATACACTTTTGGGATGTCCAGTAGTTTTTACTCTATCCTAGCTTGCAAATGGTTCTCCTGCTGTCACTCAACAGAGTTCTTGTCTCAATAACTGAGCATTTAACTAGAACTTTTAATGTTCAGTTAACAACTGTTAATTGCCAAATGATCATTTAACATCCTTTATCTAAAGTATACATACGGATTAGTTTAAAAAAATTAATATGCAATAGAATTGAAACAGATTATACAATCATGAAACAGCCCAAAAGGACTGTAATATACTTTCATTTTAACATTTCTGCCAAATTTTACATCCTCCAGAGAGAAGACACCTTCTTAGTGGTAGAAAGACAGACACGTGCACTGCCCCAAGAATGGGAAATAGTTTATACCGATGCAGATTTTTGTACCCGGTCAGTAGTATTGCCTTCATTTATCTTTTATCAAATAATTTTTAACACCCATCGATGATAATTTTGTAGCACTTCACTTGTCATGTTCTCAAAATGTCAGCATGTTTAAGAATTGTCCACGGTAGTATGTCCTTCCTTCACTCTAGTCGCCCCCCTTCCCACCCCCCTCACAATAATGATCTCCCCAACAGTATTTTAATTATGATAATCCCTTACTATGCATTGTGCTGTAATTTTGTTGTCATTCCAACCAATCCTTCTGAGATATTCGTATATATTAAAATTGTACTTTCACCCGTCAAGAGATGTGTGTGATTACTGCCATTTGCACTCTCTTACTTAGTGAGTTATAAGCAGCTTTAGTGAAATGAAATAATCTTCAACTACTATCCTGTGACCATTGTTTTATTTCATTGTTCCTTGATTAGTGGTCTGAAGTAAAACATGTTTTAATACCTTGCTTCCCAAAGTTAGACCTTTTCCATCCATGTTGTGATTTTCCTACGTTAGTTTGACCCATAAATTACCAAAGCCTTTAATCACCCAATATATACTATCTGGTGATTGGTAATTAACCTGCACATGGACTGATCTCATTGCACTCAACTGTATATGGACTGGAAGTTGGTTAACAACAGCACACCTACATTTATCAAAACTGAGGAAACAAATTTGTCTGGCAGTGAGGCCAGTTTACGGCCAGATTCCATCAGAGACATGGATTGCCAATTAATTGCATTACTTTCCACTACAAAGCTCATGACCAATGTGAAAAGCTTGAAGACCCACTTTAGGGTTAGGACCAGTAGTTTGGGAAGCGAGGTTGTAGGGTACCTTATCATTCCATCATCATCTCAGTATTACCATATTGTGTGAAGCTCAAATGATCGTAGAATACAGACCAAACTGCTTTAAAGCTACCTTATCTATACAAGATCGTCTCCAATTGAACACAATTTGGAAATTTGAATTTTAGTCAGCCAATTGCAGAATACTGATGAAATTTCATTAATATACTTTAACAACTTTGAGAGATGTAAATTGTTTTTTTTTTCGATAAATTTTCACCCTCAGATTTAAGTGGGATAGATCTTCAACTTCCAGAAGAGCTGGCACAGTTAGTCACGCTACCGTACAATGGGATATTCCATTAGCCCAGCAGGTTGGAACTTACAGGTTGGGCCATAAAGGATACAAGAAAGATCCAGCATACGGCGACATCAGTTGCTATGGATTGACATATTCATCCTCTTTTGAAGTGGTAGAATCTAGTTACCAAGAAGTACGATCCATTTAAAACTTCCTCATACGTTGGAAAATGAAATATTCCAGAGTCTGTAAAATCATAAATGATTCATTATTTTTTTTTAAAAGATTGTTCTTTAATTTGAAACTCCTTGGTTAATTCTCTTGATATGGTACAGTGTCTTGTTCAATTATCAGTATAACATAATTGACAGTATTGAATGAAAGCAAGGGCATAGGAACCGGTGGGGCTGGGGGGGCACCAGCCCCCCCAGTGAAAAATATGGTGGGGCGGAAGTATCATTCCGCCCCC
>JAIPMN010264093.1:0-15817 GCA_020650975.1 Apostichopus californicus
ACCGAGGCTTGAGAGCCAGGGTTATACTTTCCAAAACAATGAAATGCCGCTATGGGTAGTGCATACATAAACATGACTTTTTATAGTTTACAAGTTTGATATAAAAAAATATCATTAGAAATGATCACGGAACGGGAATTTCCTGGGCCAGAACAAGGGCTGACAAAATGTATTTTGTAAGTAACCATCACAGAACTCTGTGGTAACTATATAATATACTGTCTGTGTACATATACGGTATACTGTATTAGTTACAAACAAGTTATGTCGCTTGGAGCATTGCAAAAAAACGTCAACTGATTGGAGAATACTTTCACTGATTGTGTTAGTAAGGAGATATACGTCCAGTCCAATTGAAGTGTTGCTATTGCGACCGTATTGACCGATTTGTGAAGAAAAAAATCATAATGAATTAAGAAAAATTCCCTGAAACACAAAAGTGTTCCCAAACTGTTTTATGTAATCTAGTGCTTCATTCCAATGTGTATTTCAATCTATTCAAACTGATTTGGGGACAAAATAAGCAAAACTAAGAGTTTTTAACGTCAGTGGGATTCACACACTGTCGCTTAGGCCTATCCTAATCCCAATGGCCTAGGCCTAAATCTGTTCCAAATTTTTCACGTAATTTATCATCCCACACAGTTTCTAGGTGTCTACATAGTAGTAGACTAGTAGTCACTGGTTTATTTCTTTCTATTAACTATTAAAGTAAGTTTGGTTAGTGATTACCTTTTGGATCCTTTCCAAGAAAGGCGAGAACCATTGTGCGTGTAAATCCAATGCCATAGCAACCGTGATGCCCGCGGGTTCAAACAACTTATACGTATCCTGTTGATTATTTGCAGATTTGTTGGCAAGATGGTGGCGCTGTGCGGCTATGTATTTCTTGCGTGCTTCTTTAAAAACATGTAGGCCTACCGCATACAAATAGGGGAAATACTAGCGATATTATCAGGCGCATAGCCGAGGGGGGGGGGCGGCGAAGCGGGCGACCGCCCCCCCCTTGAGCATATTTCTTAATTTTTCATATTATAAAAAAAAATAAAAATATGCTCAAGGGGGGGGCGGTCGCCCCCTTCGCCCCCCCCCTGGCTACGCGCCTGCTACCATCTTAGTAAACTGTAGATTCTTACTACAGATACTGTTTTGCTATTTTAAGGTAACAAAATATGCAATTACAAATTCTCAGTATTGGTTGGGACTGTCAGCATGCTAAAAAGTGACTAAAGTTTATCAGAAGTTACTTGACTATAATTTTTATGAAAAGGAAGGGCAAAAGTCACCATATATACAAAAACAGCTATGCGGAATCCGCGTCTTCCAAGCTAAACAATACCCTGCCATCCGACCGTGTTGCTCCCGTCTTCAGTTCCTGCTAAAAGCATTTTGGACATATTTCACCAAATGAAAGGTTTAAGACCGTATGTGAATAAACCATTCAATTTCATGTGAAAAACCATTCAATTTCATGTCTCAACGTTTTTGCCCTCAGATATTATTCAAAGTAGGATTAAGAAAGAAACATTTGAAAGTAAATTGGAAACTTAAAAAAAAAATTTAAAAAAAAACCCCATTCTCAACTGCTGTAAACCCACCTGAATTGTTGCCATAATCCAGAAAGCATATTTGACTTGGGTTTTGCCTTGAGCCTGCTCCAGCGTGTCCTCCGTGGAGATACGAGGGGCTATTGTGGTTAGTGGCAGGTCCCTCAATACCGGAGACAACACATCATCATCGGTTGCGTTAGGCAGAATGTAACGTGAACAGTCTTGATTCAGTAGGAACGGTTCGGCTACGATCGGAGAAATGAATGCCCCTAGACCGTAGCAAAAGTGGAGAGCCTGTTAACGAAAGAAAAAGTCAGAATTAAACTTTCATCCACCACGAGGTGATATTTTAAGCAGCTGGTCCGTTGTATTTCAATAACCATATTTAGACTTTTACAAGAACTACTCAATCAAGATATATTAGTCAAATGATTGTTAAATCCCTGTCCAAATGAGACGTATACAAATATATTTAAGCAGGTATAATGGTAGCATGTTATCAATTCAGGCTAATTCAAGTTTGCAACCTGGGTTATATGAAAATGTGACCACTAAAAGGTTAAACTGGTTTTGTTCTCTTAGAGGTTATTCAGTATTTTCTTAGTCCAGAGTGTTAGCATGCTGAAAACGATGAAAAGTTTTCAAAATACTTTCCTTGAGACTCTGATCATCCAAAATTAGTCCCAGCCCTTCAGGATTATTAAAAATGACAATTTAATAGTCTCTGTAAGGATAACTCTTTTTAATGTGGCAGTATAAAATGATTGTTGTAATTTGGGCACAGGTGACCATAATGAGACAATCTAGCATTATGTCTGGCCACAACGATGACCATTAAACAACATATTTAGAAAGGATTAGATAATAAGTTGTTAATATTGAACTTTAAACTGGCGACCCAAATTATAGAATAAATTGGAATAGTAGGTGAAGTTTGCCTTATCATACATATTTTTTACCTTTGCATGAATGAAAAGATGTCCATCGCAAAATTGCTTCATATAAAGGCAAACTAACTAATGGTAATTGTTGGCTCCCTCAGCAGTTCCACTTCAAATGTTGACATTAAATCCATTGTTTTTGTTAATAATTCTGTTAAATTTAGTTCTGTAAACAAAACAGCTAAATATTACAGAGAACAGGATTCTTGATGGATGAAATCCAACACCATGTGTCCTTGACCTAATTTGAATGCAGGGTATTTATTAACCAGAAATCAACCAAGTGTGCAGGCTTCCAATCCTATCCTATGCTATTGTGAACTCTATGCATGTAACTTTATAATTCTGTATATATACAGAAGTTAGAACTAACGTCTACGGTGTGCTGTCTGCACACATGCTCTTACAGTAGTTTCAGCAATTCTGACCGCAGTCTTCCTTGCTGAAAATTTAAGGTCATTTAATTTATGAAAACAAAAGAAAATTATACAGAAATGAAAGAAAATGCCTTCTACTAACAAAACCTGTGATCCATCATAGGTTATTATAGTGTGGATTATTCCAGCCATTTATAGTCTTAGCCTATATTAACAGGGTGCATTGCTATAATAAAAGTTGTTATGGGATAGATTATATTTACTTAGTTCAGGAAACAATCGTTTTCCATGCAGAGTCTTAAACAGGGGGAGCGGCTACTGTCTAGGCCCTGCCTCTTCCTTCTTCATAGGAGATAATGCATATTCATATAAGGTAGAGTAATTAAAAGGAGTGAAGACTCGCGCACTAAGAAACGTCTCATGCTGGTAATCTGACCTAGTTTTCGAATGAGGTGTAACAGAAGTTTTAGACACCACCATCGATCTCAGTAAAACACACACACAGCTTGCTACCGTCTGTATTTAGACACTAGTGTACAGTCAATACATACAGCTATGGTCAATATCAACAACACAGTGTACATAGCAGCGATGGACATCTCAGGTCTAGATAAAAGATAACAAGGTATCACCTTTCATTACTGTCTGCATTTTGTAGCAACAAGAAGAAAACTTCACTTGCAAGCAACGGAAAGTAAACTTTTTCAGAGCGCGGCACGCGGTTTGGGGCGAGTCTTCAATGCCTTTAAGTGCAGAATTATAAAATGTTACCATTTTTAATAGTAGGTTAAAAAGATGAGGAAGGTGTGTTAATACAAGACTGAAAACAGGTACTTATAGAGAGGAGAAAAGTCAATTTGTGTACTAAAATTGTCTTTAAGACATTACCTTAGATGGTCAGATGGATTGATGGCCAGAATTGTAGATAATTATATCCCACTAATTGGCAAATATTTAGACTTGATATATGCTTCAAATGTTTTAAAACTTTATTATCAAAATAATAGCAAGTTTCAATACTTAAAGTTTCATGTTTGGTAATGGTAAATTAATGGCCATATTAATCTATAGTAATTCACAGAAATTTTAAGCAAGATTTAAATCATCAGACCGTGCAAACTTCTGAAAAATGTCAAAAGACCAGATTGTTCTTGTTTTTGTGCAAACTTCTGAAAAAGTCAAAAGACTAGATTTTTCTTGGTTTTGTGTTTTGCACAGTTTACAAAATGGCTTACATATTTATTCTAATCATATGAAAGGGAACTTAAATGACTGTTTTTCCAAAGAAACTTCACAAATGCTAGATTGGGAAGTGAGAGGTGATAGGTGTTGACCCAGAGGAGGGTCATGGTGGCAGTGCAGGGTTTAAATGTTACCAGTAATTAGGCTAGGTAGATGGGAAAGTGCAGTAGTAGAGTGAGACAGGTAAGAGAGATGCGCAGTAAATCTGCTGATACACATCAGTGTTACATCCGAGGTAGTAACTCCTCTCTTATATACTGTACTCCTATCAATCCTATTCCTTATTCTAAACAGAGTAGCAGGGCGTAAAAAGATTAACAACACAACTAGCAGCCCAGCTTTCATAATGTCTTCTGTGATGTTTGACTTTAAGACTATATAGTAACTGGCCATACACAACTGTGTTTTAACATTCTCACCACAGCTATAGTCACAACGCGGTTACAGAGGGCGGGCGAACAGTTGATAGGAACCTTTGCTTGATAATTAATGTCCCTTTTTTTAGCCAATGGCCCAATTGAGTTTGCATTCATTTATACTCAATAACTTGTACTTTGTATGTACAATCTTTTAGCAACAGGTTATACAATCAATGCAACAACTGATTTGTTAAGTTTTATTGAGCAATTATAAGAGTACATATAAAGACAAATCTAAGGGACACTGGCAATCTGCTAGTGATTATGAATCAAATTTCTTTAACCTCTCTTCTTCTATTTTGAAATCCTCATTGATTACGATAGCTTTAATCTGTCACTAAGCATATGTTACAATACGGTTGCAATTAATGCTTCCAAGTATAAACTCTATCACCATGGCAACTCCTTAACTATGATCACAGAGCCATGAAAGAAAGCCTGCGGCTGCATGGTCGATCTGTCGACGAATATTAGTTCTACAAAACGTCCAGATATTAAAAACTGGACGTTAATTGTGAGCTCGATCCCATCAAAGTCATCACCGTTTGTTTGTCTTTATGCAAGAAAATCCCCCAAATATATGTAATTATAGCTCTAAACAGATCTGCTTCACAGCTGAATGACAACAATTTCATTTTCTTCTTCTAATTTCAGTTCTGATGAATGTTTTGTGTGCATTGAGGCATTTAGCTTGTGTACAGTTTAGCTTGTGGTTTAGCTTAGGTTTAGCTTGTGTACAGTATATGAAGCTGTCTATATGTACAGTATGCATGTATTTTAGATCCTCCAGCAAGCAGGAACTCACGAAGAAGCCATCATTGGCTTATCAAAGCCGCGCAAGCTGACCGAAGTCAGTCTCTTAGATTCATGTTTAACGTCCAAGATTATGAATTGTCAATTGTCAACAACTCTGTAACTGGACGACATACATTAATCTTGGAGTGACTCGAACTCGGGACCTTATGATTGAAAGGCACCGGCGTTAACCACTGAGCTAACACTCCTTCATATATATATATAGCATGCCATAGCCGGTTGTATTCATACACTATATACCTCCAAAATCTGCAGCTAGAAGCCTGGGAAATGGATATGTACTGTAAAACTTCAAACCAACTGTACAATTCTACGATCATCGATATGTACAAAGGCTAAAAATGCAGGGGGGTACCAGCATTTTGTTATGAGCAGGTCTTGAGTACTACCGTTACACATCTTAACATAAGTCTGTTCTCACATTATATAGTCAGTTTATAGTCATATACAGTATATCTTAAATGAATCAGTAGCAAAGATTTTGGAAATGCAAGTGTTTACAAATATTCTTAGGCTACACAAAGTTTTAATCACAAATGTATATATAGCCACTACAGGATGTCACTTCAAGTACAGTAAATTTGTTTGTAGTACCAGCAATATATTTAATCAGAAGTACCAATGTTTATGTCCAATATGGTACTTATCCTGCACTCCAGTATGACACTCTCCAAACTACTTAGCCTCTCAAATTAGCAACGTGATGTTTGCTGGAGACTTAGGTAAACCCTACTGCAAATTTAAGTAAATAATGGTTTTCACTTTTAAATATATGGTAACTATATAAACAGAAACATTGAAAATAACAAAAAAATAAAAATATATACCATAAGTTGGTTTGTTTGTCCAAAAACGTGAATATTATAGTGTTTTGCTATTGCTTGGATGATAGGACATTTCATGCCTGAGCTGTCCAAACTATAACCGAGAAATTAACTAAAAAAAGGCAATCGTAAACAGGAAGGTCTGTCAATTTGATCCCAGTATTCTCAATATCAAATTTATCCTTTAAATATTTGGCCTGATATACGCTGAATTAATCACAGTCATTTCAATTTCTTTATTCCAGTATAAATTATAAAATTTATAAATAGGACACATGATAATGATAAATAAAAGACGTAAAAATGTACAAACATGAAAGCATAAAACAAAAAAAACAAATAGTATGGAGGATTAGAAGTTTTAAAGATTAAAAGGATTATAACCATGGTTTTATTTTGTACATATCTAGAGAGATAGAGATCATAGAGGAGGTACAGTACTAAAAACATTACCAGTTCATCTCTATAGGTATGGTACAATAAGAGTGCTGTGGTTGTGAGAAGACAGGTACAATAAGCTAGGAAACAGAGTAAATATGTTTTGTAGCAGCTAGGATACCGAAGGTGTATACACATGTGCATGATGTCAATCTAGATGCAATTACATGATTGTAGTGAGTTGGAAAGTCCAGAAAAGTGAAGAAACTTCCAGCCTCCACGGGGATTCAAACCCGGGCCTCCCGCTTTATATGCGGATACCCTAACCACTAGGCTATGGATACTGATTGTATGTCCAGAGGTTGTGAACCGGTAAGGAAGGTCGTAGTTCCACTGTAGGTGTTTGTCACCTGTATCGAACAATACTAGTTCTGTTTTGGTGACATATTTATATAAATATCTGTATATATATATATATATATATATATATATATATATATACATATATATATATATATATATATAATCTTCGTTGTCGCCTCCGCATGAATCTCACAGGGGGCCTCCAAATGTTTCAGAAACTTGTAAACATGTATACCTCTACAATGTAAAAATCTGTCATTGAGTTGCATTGTAATTTAGTTATCTTTAGGAAGCTGAAAGAAAATATAGACTGACTGAAGACTGACTGAAGGATAAAACAGTTTTATCCCCTGTAAGATGCAGTTTCTCGACTCTCTGTCTCTCACTCTCCGGCTCTTATTCATTTCATCCTCTTAACTGCCTTCGGGGAATTGAGTCGGAAACTGAACATGATGCAGATGGGGGAATTAAGGAACTCAGAGAAATATTGCAAATGCCAAGGGAAGAGTCATTCCGTCAATTCCGGGACGGCGGCGATAAAAACAGAATTCTGTCATAGCATCTGCATGCACGACTAGGCATGGGTGGGTGTCTTAATGCAGTGCAGTACACTTGTAACGATACAAAAGACAGCCGAGAAGGCTACGAGCAGTCAAAGACCAGAATTTAGACCAGGATTACGAAATGGCTTGGGAATGAAGTAACTAGAGCAGAGGATGGGTTATATACCGTATTCTGAAATTGAATTGACCCTTGTCGGTCTGTGAAGTTGCAGTAGACAACTTTGAATGGTATACACTTAAATCTCTCCCAAAATAAAATTGAAGCTGTACCCTGTATGAAAGCAGCTTCTAGCATTTGTTTAAATTAACCTTCGCCATTAATGTTAACAAATGTACTCAACTCTGTGACACCATTTTAGTTCTTTTTTTAACACAATGAAATGTGAATGAGTGAATATTTAACCAACACAGCTAAGAGTGATCACTGTGAAGTGAATGCAAATGTCTATAGAAAACTCATGTAGTTGAATGCATATTATCTTATTGCTGTAATTATTGCACTTAATCTGTGGCATCGCCAGGGAGTGGCCTGGGGTGGGGGGGGGCTCGTCCCTTCCCCCCCAAAAAAAATCATGCCCCCAGATGCAATTTGTAGAGTTAAGAAATACTCAAACCAAAACTTTTTCTGCCTCAATTCAAAACATAAATATCGGACAGACTAAATCCAAAAATTCTTGAACATAAAGTTACTTCAAGTTGCAAAATATAGCACTAGATTGCATCTAAGGACCCTTAATCAATCAAAAATTACCCCCTTCCCCTAAACCCCTCTCCCAGGACTGCATTCACAAACAAACAAACATTGTGCCCCCCTAATTAAGTGATGTGCCCCCCCAGTGCCCCCCCCCCCCAAGATTGAAATGTCTGGTGATGCTACTGCACTTAATATTTATTCTGCATCTGAGTTAGTTAAATCCTCAACATATTTCTTATGGGTTGACATGCTGCTTGTCACATTGCATGATTTAACTTAAATTGACTGATCAAATGAGGGGAGCTTCCTTATTAGTCATACAGTAGCATATCAGCATGAGGTTTTCTAATAAGTTTGAATATTTAAGAGATGTTATGTTTAAAAATATTCTGCAGGTTTGACTTTTTTCCCAACACACACACATAAAGACACACACATTTACCTATAGCACAGTTCACACAAACAGCTTCACATGAGAGATATATACTGATTGCCAAGGAGTACCACAAACAACGTTTAATACTGCCTGAAAGCCATTAATCGATTAGCTAATGATGATCAGACAAAATGTATCGTGAGAAACATTCTTTACTCATCAATTTTTTTTGGCAATTTCAAAAGTACTAACAGTAATACCGTACCTTTGCATCTTTCATTTAAAAAACTACCAAATACACTTCAAATATTATTCATTTGGAGTAAATGTCGGAGGCTTTTAAAAATTTTCCATTCCGACAGCTTCAAAACTTCAATGGAAAGATGGCTTATCATAAAGGACCTATATTAATTGTCCCATCGGGTGCCATTAAGCTTTATGTAGTGTAGGGCCATTAATCATAGTTCCAAGCACATATATTGTTCAAGGAGGTTAGAATAAAATAAAAAAATTGTTCCCCCCCCCCCATAAAGGAACTTCATTAATTTAGTGCACGCTTCCATAATTCCTTAATAACCGGTGCAAAACAAGTTCCCACAAATGTTCAATCCTGACTTTTTTTAAGTGGCAAATAATCAAACTTTTTCGTCGTCACAGCGTGAGATGGAGAGAGTGCCGAGATGTTGTGAAATTGACTGCGATGAAAGCTTTTAATGTGCATTATGACCAACGTCATCAGGTACGCTCGACTTGATAAAGAAGCCTGAGATTATTGTTGAGGTGAACCTGTGGATTGAGTCAGTTGTGCAGATACATGTACTATACCAAGCCATTAGATCAAATGTGATTCATTTACACACGTGCTGCACTTTCCAACGATATATTTAGGATGACGTTTCAGCAAGTATACTATAAATCCCACAGAATGAAAAAAAATAATGAAAAAATGCTGAGTTTTGAGTTGTCATGCTGATATACTGAAGCCAAAAGAGTCTAATTTTTCATAGGAATAAAAAAAAAAATTAAAAAAATATCAGAAATATTGATACAAGTTCACATGTAAATTACAATAGAGGTATATGATCTAATTGTTTTATTGTTTGTTATTTAAAATTAAACAGTATTTCAGTTCCAACAATCTAAATTAAGTTTTCTAAAGTTGTATTACAATGGTTTGCCAGTACATTATTCTTTACATTTACAGCATTTGTAAGTATTTGATTAAGTGTGCATCATATTCTTTACTATGCTTCAGCTACTGCCAATCATATCAAAATCAAAGATTTCAGGAAAAGAGCCACAAGGATTTTTCATAACAGTACAGTAGTTTATGAAAGTCATATATTACAAACATTATGTCAGTCAGAGGCGGTCTGGAGGTCGACCGGGCAGGGCCACAATCAAATTTGAACACCAATCCATATGCCACACTTTATACTCAAAGCTGAACCCCCCAATCCCTTTCTCCCTCTGCTGCCCCTTCCCCTCCCCACGCTCAACAACAAGAAGTAATTAGTAACATACTGTAAGTATACAATAAAGCCAGCAAAGCTACTGTATGTAATGTTTTCTGCAGCAGTGGGTTCAATGCATGCATGAGCACACACAGGTTTTACTTTGGTGACTTCAGCGTGAGTTTCTGCCTCGTGCAATAACTGTACTCTGTATAATTTCATAATTTTCCTAATTTGCATCAAACTTAAAATCCCTGCTTTTTAATTACTTGATTAATTTTTAAAGAATCAGTGTAAGGTATATGTATGCAAGTCAGTATGACAAAGATACTCGAGTGCTTCGTTTTCCAGAGCGGCTGCTTGGGGCATGTATGTGTACAGGGGGGGGGAGGGGGGATAAGTATAAAAATAAAAAATTAGCTAACATTGCACTAAATCATTACAAAATTTGAAATTCATGAATGTTCTTTAAACAAAAAAAAACAAAAAAATACTCCAGGGACTGAGATTTTGACAGCTATATGAGGCTCATTAAAGGATTGATGTCATTAATATATATGGACTAGTTATTATTTTACTTACTTTTTTCTTTCTTGAACAATCCCCTCTAAAGATCTAAGAGCCAAGATGAGAATTGCATCATGCAGACCCTCCCAACTTATATAGGCACCATGTCAACACAAACAGTTACAGCTGCTGCAATAAACATGTGCAGCTAGCATGAAGCAGTAAAGCACTACCTAGGATCATCTATGATGCATGCCGCCCTGCACCGGCTATTGTGAAACTGCAGAGCACAATAGGTTGATGTGTCCTTCCTACACAGCCTGGCTGCAGGATGCTGCAGCCCCCCTCAGCTTCCTACTTCTGACATGGTACCTAATAAGATACTTAGCCCATGCAGTTACCTCCACATATTTAGCTTTCCTTTCCGTCACTCTCATAGCACTGTAATTAGCTTTTAAAGGAAGTCAGTAAGTCAGAAAAATGCATATTACTTAACCCTCATTCAAGATATATACATATGCTCAATGCTCATTCAATATGCACACACAGTCCAACAGGATCATAGTGGTTTTTCTCTGAATTCCAAAGTAAATTACAGACTTGTAGTATAGATGCCCACGCTGTATTTGCAGATAAAACTAATGCATGCTATAGAACAGTGTCAGATATTTTATAGATGAATAGATCAAGCTCCAGAAGTCTCTAAGTCAGAGCATATATATACAAGAAATTTTATTGGGGGGGGAGGGAGGGGCGAGGAGAGGGGGTTAAATGCACTCTACTATGTTATTGTAATTTAATAAGGTACAGGGTAGGTTGGTTAGATGTAATGGATCTGATAACAAAACATTATTTTCCAAGATTAAAGGACTACTACTGACACCATAACATTACATGGTTTGGGAAATGCACCTGTAGTATCTAAAACATGTATGCATGCTGACCTAAATATTACTGGAAACGTCTGTAATAGACACAAAAAAATACTTATTCCCACTTCCTACCGAATTAATTAAGTGTTTTAAGTCTTTGAAGACTAGTGGAACTTTATTGACAAAAACACTCTCCATCAAAAGCTATTTATAACAATAAAAGGATCTCATTCACACAGAGTTTAGAATTTACGACCATCTGCCCTCTCAAAGCCCTTAATACTATCAAGAGAAATCTTGTGATATTACTTCAGCAGTGAAGAGGATTCATCTTAATGAGATGTATCAAATCCAAAATGCCTTGTACATAGCAAATATGAATTGTGAACTGTTCTTGTTGTACTGCAAGTGTCATCTTCATTTTTCTTCATTTTGTAGGTATTTTAGATGAATTGTTCCAATTATTAAAGGAGCAGTATGCATACAGTAAGTTGTGGAAAAAAAATAATAATAATAATAAGTCAGATAAATGAACAGTATTTAAGAAGACACAATTGCATTGTGAATATGAAATTGATGATTCATATTGAAACTAAAAATGCTCAAAACGTAAATTTAAATACCAGAATAAAGTAGAGAAAGGCTCAACAAAACCAAACTTGGTCACCCCCAATGGCTTATAATTGCTTCTGATTACCCTTAATTCTGTTCACAACCATTTTCCAAAAATCAAGCAAGGATACCTCTTTAAATGAAATTAGCAGCTTATGTTGTCGTACACTACTACAATTGCCTAAAACCCCTGAGCTGAAACCATTGCGGTTAGTATACTCACAGAGACTGTGGCCTAGCAATGGAGATCATATTTGAAATGAATTCTTTAAAAATCAGTTTCAACAATGTTAATACATATTACATATATTATTTATTCTTTTTGTTTAACATGCAGCTCAGTACTATATGTAATGCAATCCTGTGACACTAATTGGCAATCATGTGATGATGTAACTATGCCTACTGCACCTTCAAATCTATAGTCCAAACTTTCTCTTTTATTGCACATTTCTTGACCCTTACTTCACACTATTTGTCCACTTCCTTCCAAATCTGAGGTACACATACTACGCAGCAAGGAGCAAAATAAATATAAAGTGAAAGCCAATTTTCTTTTAACAAAGATAAAGCTCTGTGGTGGATCCTTTCTTCCCTACCTCTCCAGAACAATTTAAGGAACCTTCGATCATCGTGGTCTTGTTTTTCATTTTGAACATGACAGTACAACCAATGTTAAATGTCAGTAAAGATATCTTTTGGTCTCTGTATTTTGTCCCAAATAGAACCTAGTACATACACATAGTTTAGTGAATAAGAGGTCCCTCTCAGTTATTTTGTGTGTCATGTTAATGAACATGTCAACATATATTATACTGTATACTCAGTAGACATACACAGTTTCCACGATTGCCTTGGAAATTTACAAACTGTTCTATAAACGATCTTCCAAAAGTATAGGCTGCATGCATACAGTATCTCAAACTGTGTTCAATATTGAAGTATATAGGTCTATCTTAATTGAGAAAGGACTGATTGATGGATTATAGGCAAAAACGCTTCTTTAAGGCTAGAGTCCGACGTATATCTTATGACATCTGCAATTCTAATAATGAATATCCATTGTAACATTGGATACAATTGTGGGTCTCCGATACTAAACTGCATAAAATGGAAAGTGTGTACATACTTGTTGCTTCAAAAATGTGTGCAAATAACTTTGCTTTAATAAGCTTGGATTCTAAACCAATTAAGACAGTTTAATATCTTGTGTTTGAAGTCATTTTTAAGTAAAGTTACCCAAGCTAGAGTCTGGGCATGAGCATCTTAACATTTAATCCCTGACTTATTCTAGTCCATTCATTCCTACCATCCCCAAACAATTGTACTCCTTTACAGAGATGAATGTGATCACATGAGTATCCCTAGAAAATATCACATGTGTTACATCACAATCCCAGGATAAGCCTGATACCACATGCCGATCCATAGGAGCAGCCCCAAAAGCCATAATCTGCCAACAATTACAACTGGTTTACTTAATGCCAGGAGAGATAACCCCTATATAATTCCAAGGGGATTTAAACTACCACAATGGTTCCACACCATCCACACAGAACTCCCATTGCTCCACAACTTAACAGTAACAGCGTTACAATATATATAAAGATATAAAGATACATAGATATATAGATATATATACATCTATATATATATCAAAATAAAATAAAACTGTTAGCAAACTGCTTATCCACTAGAGAGCCTGTGTAAGAGAAAAGCAGAATCTTAGCAGGATCTTCTCCAGAGGCCTCTGAAGAAGGTCCTGCGAGGATAGTAACGTCAGGCCAACTAACAAATTACACATTCATTATATATATCTATATATGTATATCTATCTATATATATTTTTACATACATATACATCTATATCTTGCAATCTGACAATGTGGAAAACTTTACCTGTAAGAAAGGAGAGACAAATTTTCCATAAATCTTTAGGAGGGAGACATTAGCTATGGTGTCGATGATACCCATGAATATACCCATGACTGCCATATCGATCAGGAGAAGACTCAGGGAGTGGCAGAATGGTATCAAAGCGATGGTGATGGCAATTATGGTGGTAGAACATAGCAGCATTGGATCTGCCGGTAATCTGCAATAACAAAAATAGAAAACAAAAGTTATAATAGAGCTTTGCATGCATAATTCAAAAACTATAATGTATAGGAACAATATTTAACCCCCCCCCCCACCCCCCCTACAATTAGGGATCTATGCTGTACTGTATAGACAGATTGTTGTTGCATTCTTCATATCTATTTCAAAATGGTCCACCCTCCCACCATCCACCCCATCTCCTCTCCTATGGGAAACCAATTTATGTTAAATTATAAAGATGAAAGCTTGATAAGGTCTAGGAATCCTCCAGTAAAACTGGATCATTAGAGGATAACACAATCGGACTTTCTATTTTTGATTGCAGCCAGCAATGCTTCACAACATCTTGGATAGAATATAACAGCGGAGCTATAAACCATACCAGGGCTGATAACAATTGACTTTGGCATACCCTGTGAAAAAACTTTTATCCCTGATGATATGCACCATTGATCTGCAGTTATCTTCCAGATTATCTTTACCCTCGTTAAAGCACCGTTCAGTCAAACGGCATGTATAGCATAGATATCCACACTGAAGATTTACATTACAACATCGGATGTACATCCAGCAGCAATCAAAAGCAGTACTTACTTTACATATCGATTTATGAATATAATGCAGACATGGATCCAGGAGAGGGGGTGTAAAGGAGTGCCCATTACCCCCCCCCCCCCACCCCATACTATACCCCGCACAAAACAATGAAAATAGTCATCAACAGTATTAACATGTTGAGCTTTAATTATCTAGACCTAATTGAAACCCTATAAATATGCCTAAATATGAAACATTTCACATCTAACAATTTTTGATGCAGGAGGATGTTAAGGCCTAGCTGCACTTTGTCAAAAAGGAGTCTAGAAATATTTGAAGAAAATTTTAATGGGTTGGAGGCCGGGAGGGGGGGGGGAGGATTGGGATGTCGTGCTTCCATGGATTTTCCAGAATATAGAAGTATATATACAAAAATTGAAAGGGAAAAAAAATTGCTGAATAGGAAAATTGTGTATGATATGCACAGGAGTTTCATTCACTTGTTAATCTAGAGTTTACTTGATGAGGGATATTTATGTTAGCTGCCAGCTACAATAGCTGGTTCATCTGAGATTTTACTTCATGAATGATATATGTATTAGCTACAACATCTATAGCTGGTTCATCTGAGATTTTACTTGATGAATGATATATGTATTAGCTACAGCATCTATAGCTAGTTCATCTGAGATTTTACTCGATGAATGATATATATGTTAGCTGCAGCTACCATACTGTAGCTGGTTCATCTGAGGTTTTACTTGATGAATGATATATGTGTTAGCTGCAGCTACAATAACTGGTTCATCTGAGATATTACTCGATGAATGATATATATGTTAGCTGCAGCTACAATAGCTGGTTCATCTGAGATTTTACTTGATGAATGATATATGTGTTAGCTGCAGCTACTAAAGCTGGTTCATCTGAGATTTTACTTCATGAATGATATATATATTAGCTACAGCATCTATAGCTGGTTCATCTGAGATTTTACTCGATGAATGATATATATGTTAGCTGCAGCTACCATAACTGGTTCATCTGAGGTTTTACTTGATGAATGATATATGTGTTAGCTGCAGCTACAATAGCTGGTTCATCTGAGATATTACTCGATGAATGATATATAGTGTTAGCTGCAGCTACCATAGCTTGTTCATCTGAGATTTTACTTGATGAATGATATATG
>JAIPMN010264096.1:0-10637 GCA_020650975.1 Apostichopus californicus
TACTGATGGGACCGTGGTTAGTGACCCTCACGGCATTGTCCGCGTATATAAAGATTATTATTCGAGTTTGTTTACGCGTGGCAATGTCGACTTGTCGGCACAGGCCGATATATTGAGGGGAATCACAAAAACTGTTCCCCACGATGTCAATGATATTTTGGGGAGCCGAATAACCACTGTTGAGCTTTGGAAGGCGCTTTCGAAGATGAAGAATGGCAAGTCCCCGGGTTCGGACGGGCTTCCGAGGGAGTTCTACCGAACCTTCTGGGCAATAATAGGACCCGACATCAGAGCCGTCTTCAAGGACGCCTTCCAAAACGGACTGTTAAACCAAAGTCAACGTCTGGGCATGATTACTTTGCTGCCCAGGTCTGAGGACCCCTTGGATCCTCATAACAAGCGTCCGATCACCTTGTTAAATGTGGACTACAAGTTTCTGGCTAAGGCTTTGTGCAACCGCCTTGCATTGGCTATGCCGCATCTTGTTGGTGATCTCCAGACTTGTGCAGTGAAGGGTCATTGCATCCAGCAGAACTTGTGGTTGATGCGCGACTTGACCGACTTTGTTATTGAGTGTCATCTGCCATGTGCATTGGTCTCTCTTGACCAGCAGAAGGCCTTTGACATGGTGGATCGCGGTTTTTTAATGAATGTATTGGAGACATTTAAGTTGCACCCAAATTTTCGTACATGGATTTCTGTTTTGTATCAGGAAAGTTTCAGTTCTGTTATCGAAAATGGGTTTTGTTCGGGGGTTTTTAACGTAGAGAGGGGGGTGCGCCAGGGGTGCCCTCTGTCTCCATTACTTTATATTTTGTTTAGCGAGTCCCTCTCTCGTCTTTTGGAAAGGGACTCCAGACTTGTTCCATTCGTTGTGCCAGGGGGTGCCAAAGTGAAATGCGTTCAATATGCAGATGACGTCACGTGTGTTGTTTCGAGTCTGGGCTCCTTTCGTGCCCTCTCGCAGGATTTATCTATCTTTGAGAGAGCTACCGGGGCCAAGTTGAATCCGGAAAAGACAAAGGGCCTTCGCCTTGGTAGCTGGAGATACAGAGACTTGCCATTCGGTGCATCGTGGTCGGATCAAAATATAAAAATTAATGGTATATGGTTCGGCTGTGATGCACCTTGTGATGTAACCTGGAACGAGAGGGCTGAGGTACTTGAGAGCAGGCTCGAAACCTTTAGCACCCGCTGGCTTTCGATCCTAGGGAAAGTCACCGTAATTAATCGTTTTGTTTCGCCCATCTTGTGGTACCCGGGCGCGGTGTATCCAATTCCGCGTCGCGTCCTGGTGCGGTTGGAGAGAGCGATATTTTCATTTATTTGGTCGGGTGGTACAGAGCTTGTCAAAAGGGCGGTAATGTACCAAAAACTGGAGAAGGGTGGGTTAGGGGTGGTTCATCTGGGAAGTAAATTGACCTTTTTGTTATTAAAGCAGTTTGTAGCGGTAACTGACCCAGGGTTGCCTTGTTCATATTTTCTACGTTTTTGGGGCGGTTTGCACCTGCGTCGATGGGTCCCGGCGCTGTTTAGCAACAGAGAACCGCATAGTAGTACTCCAAGCAGGGTGGTGCGTGTCATTTGCTCCGCGCTGATTGAGTTGCCCCCTGTTGACCTGTCACAGCCGGCCCTCGTTCACAGTTCGTTGCGGGATAGGGCCTTGAATGCAATTTTTGTCCAGGGACGTCATTCTGCCGAAGTATGGCGTTCGGTGCATTCAAGGCTGAATGGTTGCAGGCTCCGTGGTCTTGCATGGAGAATTGCACACGGTGCCTTGGTGACCAACCTAAAAAGATATCATTGGCGATTGGGTGATGAACTGTGCCCAAGGACCGGCTGTGACAGCTTAGAGAGTACCGCTCATGTTTTTTGGCATTGTTGCTTTGTATTAAACTTATGGGAATGGTTCCAGACCTGGACCGACCGTGTTACGGGAGACCGTTCATGGTCGGTAGGGCAGGGCTTTATTTTATATGGGGTAGACCCTCCAGTTTGTTCGGTTGCGGTGTTGCACCGCATTATTTTGGTTTGCTCTATTGTAAAAAAACATGTTTGGCGGAATAGATGTAATGTGGTTTTTAGGGGGAAATTTGCCAGTTGGCAGGCAGTCCTGGAGGCGGTGAAGTCTGACATTCGCCTTCAAATTGAAGGCGATTTTCGCCGTTTATCTGGGGCTGCTTCTTTGGACGCTGGTGTGCTGGGGAGGGGTTTTTCGTTTCGCTGCGTGCGGGTCGTCCTTTTGTAATTTTTTGAATGTTTGAGTGGGGGGTTGGGGGTTTTGTCTCTGCAGGTCACGTAAAAAGCACAGGTGTTAGAGGTACGCACCTTAATGTGTCCTTCGAATTTGCACGCAATATCATAAATGACATGATAGTGCAATGTACTGCCACCAACCATCTTCTTTAACAGTAGTGCCGGGTATGCGTACCTGCAAAAGGCAAAAATTACCTAACAGTGTTACCATGGAAAAAGCGTGTGCCCTCTTAGGACTTGAGAGAAAATTCTTATTGTTAGTTCAAGGCTCAGGATGATCGTTATTTAGAATTACTGTGTAAAGTTCAGAGCTCATTCCATACCATGGTAAGACCATTAATTAATACAAGACTGCTTTTGCAATATAGGGTGCTAAATTTAGGCCAATAAAGCAGATCTTCAAGTACTGATATAATCTAAATCCGCATATACCAGTGATTAGCTATGTATGACCAAGTGATCATGGTAGGCTGTATACCTACGTTGACAGTGTACGTACAGTAATATATAATAGGGAATCACCTGTGCATGTACTTGTGAGAGTGACTATGTTGCGGAAATGGAAGTGCTAAGTTGATTGTTTTGCCAATTTGCAAACATTACGTCATTCACCCAATAGATGTGCTCAAGCAAATGGTGCATTTAGTGAGAAACTGGTGAATATTTAAAACTAGATTTGTACAAGCAGAAAACATCAATTGGGGACAAGTTTCACTTGGTTACAAAGAGAAATAACAACTATGGGACAATGTATCAAAATCTTCCATCAGAAAATGCTTTCAATTGTTCACTAGAATTATCCCTTCCTTATTCATGCTCAGGATGAATAAATAAAAGAGCATGATCAGAAGCAATCTTTGCTATACCAATTTCTCAGACATACTAAATATACAGCAGTTTGATATCCGTGCAACCACAATGGCCAAGTTACACCACATAAACAGTAATATATGGTGTGTAAATACTACAGAAACCAATTACATACAACTTGACATGCAGCGTAGGGAGGGCATACACTTTTCGATACATGTGCAGGCTTGTAGGATGACAAGATCAATGAATGCATTAATTCGATTGTGGATACTGAGTGTGCTTTGCACCTCTGATGCATCCTTATCATCACTAAGAAAAGATGTTAACATCTCTAAAAGGATATAGTAGTTGGGTCTGAAGAAAGGCATTGTCTTGAAATAAAAAGAGGGCAAAGAACAGCAGTTCAGGACTTCATTCAGGAATACTCACGACAACCACCAGCATATCTCATTGTGTTCACCTCATGTATAACCTTCAGGAGTTACTACAAACAATCAGGGACGAAATAACCGGGTTCGCATCGCAATTTGCTACCCAAGAATGGCCAATTGCGAATCAACTTCAATTTGGCGTCGCGGAAGTTGCGAATCAATATTTTCTCAAGTTATGTCCAGGTTGTGACAATTCCCATTGACACAACACGTAATATGTATATTGTTGTTTAAGCCGAAGCCATACATCTGTCGGTCACTCCCGCCTGACAACAACACCCATGCGCGGCATGCAGCCTCGACCCTTGCATAGAAACGTTATGACAACAAATAGCTACGTACACACGCGGAATGTTGGCTACGTAATTAACACAGCCAGAATGCAGTGTGTATTAGACGATAGGTTAGTGTGCTATCCACTACGACGAGTGCCTCAGCTCACATAACATAGCGAACGTTATCTTGTATGTACAGTCGATAGCTCGCTGATAAATAACGTTGGGTTTCACGTAGTAAGTTAATTGTTTAACATCAAAATGCCGAAACTTTCAACAGTTAAACAGTGGCAGAACAAGTTTGATCCATCCCAAAAATGGATGAATATCGAGACGGGCGGGGGAGAGGATTCAGCAGAAGTTTCATTTTGGGGATTTCGGGGAGTGCTCTAAAAAAGGACAATGTTGCGAAACACACTATGACTGAGCAGCACATTCGGGCTCAAAGAATCACCGAGCACCATCGCTGATGTGTATCGCACAACTCCGATCGGTAATTATAATGTACATTAACGTTATTCTTATAAATACACGTGGTAGTGATATGTGTTGTAACGATTTGTGAACCACTTATCGCGTGCTTTATCAGAAATTATGTATAATAACAAAGAATTGCTGTTAACGCTTAGCGAGACAAAATATAATCGTTCGCGAAATTGTGTACAGCATCCGTATATTTTGCAATAATAAAATTTTAGCGCAATACTTTCGGACGTGATAGAGAATCGCGGTAAGTAACGAATCAGAATGGTTGGTCTATACATGGGCATACACACATGTTTGTAACACTTGATTATGCTACGAAATCTGTGATTGGCTGGTGAAAACAAGATTCTATAATATTGACACGTAAACTGGCACTGCCACGGCAATACCAAGGTCCAGTAGGTAGTGTATGATAATAACAAAGCTTAGGTACAAAAATAGAGCGATTTGATCGTAGTATGAGTAGCGATAGGAATGGATTGTGACATTTCTGTGCACCCCCTCCCCTGGGCCTTAGACCGCACCCTAGTCAAATATCGTCGTGCTTTGTTTCCGTCATTTCAGGGTAAGTGGAAAATAATCAGGGCAAGTGGATTCTGGGAGCAACTTGCCCTACTGGGCAAGTAGTTTTTAGAGTTAATGTTGAGCCCTGCCTCCACAATCACATTAGAAAATTATCCCTTCGTTCACGTGTTATATTTTTCAGGGAGGGCTTTGTGTGGGGCAGAAGAAGCTGAAAAAACGAGGGTGTCAAAACTAACTGAGATTGCCTACTTCCTGGCGAAAGAAGAAATAGCCTTGAAGAAATTTCCCGCACATGTTCAACAGGAGATGAGGCATGGAGTGAAATTGCGTGGGCCATATTTGAATGAGAAGGGATGCAGAGAATTCACGGAATGCATCAATGATGCGATGGTTGAGGACTTGAAAAATAACATAAAAAACAACGCATTTTACTCTGTTTTAACTGATGGGAGTACAGATAGTGGGATCCTAGAAAAGGAACTCACTTACATATTATTTTTGGATGCTCAAGGACAATTAGTTTCAACTTTATAGGGTTTGAACGTTGTTGAACATGGTACTGCAGAGGGGTTGAAGAAAGTCTTGGAAGAGACATTTGCCAAGATGGATATGGGGAACTTCAAAACACACTTGGTGGGTTTGGGGGCGGACGGGGCAAATCTTAATCTTGGTAAGAAGAAAGGCTTGGCTGCCCTTCTAAGGGCTGAAATCCCATGGCTTGTCAGTGTACATTGTTTCAATGATAGGCTAGAATTGGCTATGAGGGATGCCCTTGACAAAACATACTACTCTGAAATAACAAACACCTTGATGTTATTGTTTTATGCCTATAAGAACAGTCCTAAAAGGCTTAGGGAACTGAAGGCCCTTGGAGACATAATGAACGGAGTAGTTAACAAGCCACTGAGAGCCCATGGTACCACAAGCTTCAGGCGACAGAAGCGTTATTGAAATCCTACAGTGTAGTTGTAGCACATCTGGAAAACATGGCAAATGATAAAACTCATGACCAAGCCAAAGGCATCCTTGATAAGGTTAATAACTTCAAGTTTGTGAGTCATTTGCTATATTTCCAGCACCTTCTTCGGCCAATATCAAGGTTGTCTGTCACTTGGCAAAAGGAAGTAGTTGAAGCTCCATTAGTGTTGGCAACCTTAAACAATCTCAAGCAAACTCTTGGCAACATGAAAGATCAGCAAGAATACCCTGGGGAACTGAAGGATCTTATTGCTAGTGCTCAGCAATCTGTAGATGCTGACGACCAGCTACAGAATCCCATAACAGGAGATGCAGAGAACGAGCCCCAACAGCCTGTAATGTTCAAAGGGACACAGCTGAAGAAGGTCAAAGTTGGCTTGGGTTATTTTTGGCGACATAGCCAAGAATATGTGGGGGCCATAGAGAAAGAGCTTGAGAAAAGGTTTGACTTTCATACCAAAGAAAATGAGGTGTTGAAATCCAGAAGGATCCTGGACATTAGGCTGTGGCCAGATGATGATCAAAACCTTGGGCATATGGGAATGAAGATATAGCAAATGCAGCAGAGTGTTTAAAAAATCTGTTGACTGTGAACATGGAAGATTTTGACTTAGACAATGTCTTACCTGAGTGGAGGGAACTTAAAATGTTCATCAGGGATAGTGGTATGGCTGTATATGTCACTGATCCTTCCACTATCTGGGCAAAGTGTCATAAGAACTTTTTCTCCAGATTTCCAACAGTTATGACAATAATAAATATTTTGAGAGTGTTACCATGGTCAAATGGCATAGTTGAAAGGTGTTTCTCAACAATGAACAAAGTGAAAACTGATTGGCGATCTACACTAGGGGCAGACTCTCTTCAGATGCTTGTGAGAATCAAGAAAACTGGACCTCCCTGTGAGTTGTGTGATGCAGTGGAGCTATTTTTTCCCAAGAAGGTCAATGCAGCCAGATGAGTGCACTCAGCCTGGACCATCTAAGAAGCACAAATCAGTGAACTTGTGAAGAATACTTACATCTCCCTTACCTGCTGCAGTCTGCTAATAGATGGACACCCTAAGTTACCTACCTGTCTTGTCTCGTTCCCAGCAGGTTTCATAGCTGTCACACTCACATGACCACTCACAAGTAGACATAAGGGAACATGTCCAAATTCAGCGTTCGAACTCGTTCAGCTGCATATCTGCGTTCGCGACCGTTCCACCGTTCTGCAGCGTTTGTCATCGTTCGTTTGCGTACTCATTAACTACACTCCTTTTGTTCACTAATCGGCTTATCTTTACTGGTTTGAGAGTATAACGGAAACGTAACAGAGAGAGCTTGTATCTCCATGCTCTGTGGTTTGGGAGAAGAGTAATCATTTAAAGAGCCGATAACAATAGGTGAAATATCTATTCGTCACCTAAAATGCTATTGTACCTCAGTTGAGATAAACTGGGTCAGTCACGACAGAGGGAAAAAGGGAGACAGTATACGCAGTTACATTCAAGCAATGAAGAATAGCAAATGTTACTGCAGCTATATTTACAACTGTACCCTCGCATCTATCGTACAGACGTTGGAGAATGCACATCGAATCAACCGCCAACCCTCCATGAACAATGTACTGCCTATTCCCAACTGAACACGAGCACAGAAAAGACATTGTGCCGTACACACGCAGCCAGTGTCTGAAATATACGAAAGAAACAATTAAAGTAAAGCAGCGCTTCTGCCGATCGCATAACAACACAAGATAATGTCAAAAGTCTAGTTTAACCCGTGGCTCGCACAACTTGTATCGCAAATAAGTTTGCACTTAAATTCCCATCGAAAATCTCTACCTTTATAAACACGTGGTAGCCTATCAACACACTAAGTCAAAGGGAAATCAAGCCTAACTATCTGTTTATTTTCTTAAATTGTGACGCAGTTAATAGCTGGCACTAAAAACGTGTTCCGTGACTGATCTTTACATCTTTTCCGTAAGCGGAGCGAACTTTGCGGAGGCTCATTTATTGTTAAGGAACGATTATCAAAACATCGATATCGTAAAGGAAGGGTTAAGAAATACAACACACATTACGTGAAGAGAACAATATACTTTCTTTTATCAAACAAGTAGGCCTATAAAGACACAATTAGTTCTGAACTTCGTAGTTGAAGTTCAGCTCGGTTGCCGAAACTTCGAGGCTTTCCTGTAAGTTAGTCTTATACAATGAAGTAAAAAAATACAGCATGTATGTGGTATAACCACAATCCTTGCACTTTTGTAGAATAGTAGCATAGGTTGCGACCGAGGTGGTAGGCTACCCCTAGGCATACAGGAACTGTGTTATGATAGCATTATGTATATTTGATATTTCTAGAAAATAGCTTCTTTTAGTCTGTTCAGCACAAGGAGTGGGGTATTACTAGAGTGGGGGATCTACTAGAAAGTTGTTTAAATGCGATAAGTTGCTTTTACTATTTCATGAGGGGTTTGAAGGAATACTTCAGGATAAATTTTCTGCTCGATATATTGTTTAGACTGCGTAACATTATATGTTAAGTGGGCAACATGGTTGATCCTGCCTTCGTCCCGAGGGAGGGGTCTAATGGGTTGGGGAAAAGGAGGTATGATGAGGAGGGGAAGGAAAATTACAGTGGTGTTACGTCGAGGTTGATAATATCATCTGGGCATTATCGTCGGGTATAGTAGTCGGTTAATTATCGTCATTAAAGTCGCATCGTCGAGCAACACTTTTATTGTCAGAAAATCACTCGGCTATTATAATCGGGCAGCGCTTGACACTACGCTAACGTCTGGTTAACGTTGGTTAATCCACAGTATCGTCGGCAAGGCAGAGAGCTTACAGGAAACGAACAAAAGATTGTGGTTTTTGCTTCTAGTATCAACTACCACGAGGAAGAATGGCTGCTAAAAAAAGATCTGACAATGAATTAATTCACCGCAACATGAGGCCATGACTTGTCAAAATACTATATATTATCGATCACAACATACAAATCTGAAAATAGGCATACAGAAAATATTTCGATGTTGAATCCTAAGTACTGTAACTCATTGACTTTGTAATAAAACCTCGCTGACTTTAACGGATGTATATACATTACACTATACCAACATCAGAAAACCCACACCCTCCCTTCTCCCCTTTCCCATTAAAAAGCAAAAATGAAAAGCAAAAATACAAAAATATAATAAAGGAACGTTCGTGTTCTACAGTGAATGCGCCAATCTCTTGCGTAAAACTTTGCAACGAAATCCTATGTTAACCGTGCAAGGTACAAAATAAATATCCAGCAATAAAATGATGATTAATCGATTACGGTGCACTGAGAGTAAATATTATGCGAAAATCGAAAACGTGCATGCGCATATTGTAGAATAATTATAAGTTAAGTGTAGTTTTCTTAGCTGCGAGAAATGCAACTTTCCTGCATTTATTGTTCAATTTATTTCTGACGGATCTTTCACCGTCCGAAGTAGAGCGGAACCCCGGAAATTCTAGCTCCGCCTGGCGTATGATCGCCTCAAACTCTTGCGTTTCTACCAGCGCTCCTTTCCCCTCGACGTTACCGAAGTACTTGTAGTCGTTAAGTTCATCCCCGGGTAAGAAATGTTCGAACAAGCGGACCACAAAATCTCCTCCATCTTTTGCATGTTCGTAGATCCTCACATACTTGGGGAAACGAAGTTCAAATGTACTTCCAATAAGCAGAACTCCATTGTCGCTAGGCCTTGCTTTTGTGTTGTCACGTTTCTGCGAGGTCGTCGGAGTGGCAAATTGTGTATTTGTCAGACACCGAAGGGGGGTTGCAGGCGGTGGTGGTGTCGTTGGAGTTGCTTTGGCCTGTCGGATGATTAATTCCATTAGTCCCTCCATCATCGTATATATGGCATCAACTTTGTCTTTTGTTTCCGATATTGTTTTTGCCATTATCTCATTGTCTTTCACCAGCTTTTCCATTTGCCTCGCCAGCTCTGGGCACTCACATTCCTCATTTTCAAGGTGGTTCCCAGCGACATTTGGAAGGGGGGCAACATTGTCTTCATATAGCGTCTCCCTCACGTCACTCAGAACGTCCCATGTGGAGGCTCTTTTCTTATCTAAAGGAAGATATAGGAAACGTATGGTGTTAGAAAAAACATAAAAATGCAAGATGCAATGAAGTTTTAGACAAATTACACCTGGACTTCTAGGATCTCACTTGACGGTTATGTGATCACACTCAAGGGGCAAAGTTAAAATGACACTGAGGGGCCCTCCCTCCAAAAAAAGGAATAATAATGTTAACAATAATGATGTATTATTAACTCCAATGTTGGATCTTGGGTGAGGTTGTGGACCCCACCCAGCTCTCCCCACTGATTGATAGTTTACAGTACGTCACTAAATAGCATTTAAGGCAGGCTTTTCTGAAAACAAACAATGACAACGAATTACATGTGCCTCTAATAGCTCGGCTCTGTACACAGTTGATCGGGAGTACAATAGCTTCAAACCAAACCGATAGATAATGAGCTTAGTATTGTATATATTGTTCATCTTTTTCGGAACGAAAAAACAAGCTAGCAGTATATAAAGTTTGAATAGCACGGGAAACCTTTGGCTTTAAAAGTTGATGGTTTCGTCGCAAACCCCCTAGTTTGATTTCAAAAGATGGATTTGGGATTTCAAACAATAGATTTCGGATCATAAAATAAGCATTTGGGATTTCAAGGGGACGAAAATCCTTGGCCATTATTAGAACTCCGAACGATATACAGGAATAGACCCTTACAAAAAAATCCCACATAAAACCCATAGGAAATCGGCCATTTCCTATAGGAATAAGCAAAATCCTGTGGGATTTTCAAGTGTATGTGGGGTTTTCAGGAAAAT